>CM060951.1:73784895-74034654 GCA_030765055.1 Mantis religiosa | reverse complement strand
TCATTATTGATAGAACAAACTCATTGTTAGATTGTCAATTTATTGAGAACATTTTATTTGATTTGTTTGTAATAACCCAAAGCTATTTTTACATTCTGCACTATGTACTTAGAGTGTATAGGGAAAGCATAGCATTCCACCCAAAAATTCAATTCTGAGATATTCCTACAAGCAAACATTTCACAACTAATTTATAAAACATCGGTTAACTTGTAATAGATGGAAGAGTAACTATTTGTAAGAAACCCTTACTAGTGAATGAGTAGAGAAATATATTGCCCCGTCTCAGTAGCGTAGATGGTACCGTGTCTGCCTCACGTTCAAGAGTCCCCGAGTTGGAATCTCGGTTAGGGTGAGTTACCTGGACAAGGTTTTTATCCGGGGGTTTCCCTTATTCTAAAAGACGAATGTCGGATAACTCTAAGCTCTATGGACATCGGACGCATTTGAGCATCATTTTATCCATTTCATTTATCGTCCGATATGACTTAACGTTGGAGGACGTAAATTACAAAATAAAAAAAAAATTACAGCCCATTTAACGAAATGTATTAATGAACTTGAAACTTTTTTCACACAACTTTTCGTACTTATGTAGTACAGACCTCGTTCAAGTGGTCCGGAGTTCGAATCCGTCACTGATTCCCGGATTGTCCATCACTGATAACTGAAAATAGCGTGTGCAAACAGTTTCTAAGTCAGAAACAATTTCTGTTTTGGTTTTATGTCCCTATTGTGAATTATACTTTCTGATGTAGCGTAGAGCATTTGCTTTTTCTTTTCTCCATGGTTCATTATCAGAAACTGAGAATTGAAAAAATGCTGTTAAACATTAAACAGCAGAATATCGACATTTATTGCTAAGACACTGTTGCACCGAAAGACGTATATAATCCACTGTTTTTGTCTTTTGTTTTCCTGGCCGAAAGTCGCCCGCTCAGCTTGTGTATTTGTCAACAGCGACACGGAAGAAGCGTTTCGAGTTTCTCTTAAAATAGCAGCATGCTCATTTAATTACGTAAAACTCTTTTGTATTTCACTGACATTTGATACGGATAGTTGCGAATTACATATAAATGCATTAAGTATAACTAAGGTTCTTTAACATGTTTCTAAATTACATTTTTTTCAAAACCTGCGTATAAATGCAAATTGCGTATAACTGAGTTACGTATAAAGCAAGTTCAACTGTATATTTTGTTTTTTCTATTAGACCACTTCCGGTCGAGAAACCAGCATCAGGCTAAATACATAATATGTGGCTCTTAATTTAGCGCCAGCCTTTGTGGTCTTTAATCAACGTTTCGTTAGAGATGAAACTCGCATATCACGATTTAACTTGAGAGTAGCAAAACACGCCCATGTTATGTCTCTGGTTTAGTACTCACATTAACGTGCGCTATAAACAAACGTTGTACATGTAATTAAAAGCAAAATACCACAGCGTTTACTTTAGCAAAAAGAGGCAGATAACTCCTTACAAAGCACTTAGATGACAACGCTTTCCTCTAAACACAGCATGAGAAGATCCCAGTTTTTGAACTCTTACCTATTTTAGAAGAGAGAAACCAAGAAACATCTGACACAGATGTATGTAGTGATAATGATGTTATTACAAATGTCCTTATAAGTACAATTGGAATAACTAACTACAACAGTATTGAGTGATAGTCAAATCTTTCCAGATCAGATAGCTCTGAAATCTCGATCTCCTTAAAAGGCCAGTATAAAAAAAGTTTAATGTATACTCACAAGACTTTTCTACTGAGTCTAGTAGTCTTAAAAACTCTTATTCTTCTACTTTATGTTAATTGTGGTAAACATTTGTAGAAATAATTTTGTTATACATTTCCTTGCATGGACAATGATAATATCACTATAAGATATACTTTTTCTCATTTGTTCAGTTACATTACAACCCGTGTTTCACCATCGGGTATATCACGGGTAATTAACCCAATAGAATATTAATTACAAACACAGTGTTCAGTTTATTGTATAGAACGGAAGACGTTGCTGAGGAATCTCGTTATCTGGTGTTGGTGTGATACGAGGGTGGTTTGAAAAGTTCTCGGAACGGAATAGAAAAAAGTACTTATATATCACTGATTGTTTTTAATGTAGTCTCCTTGTAGATTAATGTACTTGGTTCAGCGATGTTTCATTACCTTGATCCCAGGTCTTCCAGGTCTCCAAAATAGTTTTCAACTCCGACTATCAATTCTTCGTTTGAAGTGAATGTTCGTCCAGAAAGAAAAATCTTAAACTTTGGGAAGAGATGGAAGTCTGACGGAGCCATATCAGATGAATAAGGCGGGTGTGTAGTTCGTGTAATTTTGCCATGACGACAGCACATGTGTGCAGGCATGCATTGTCTTGGTGGAAGATGACTTTCTTCCTTGCTAAACCTGGCCTTTTTTTCCTATCTTTTGTTGCAATTTATCCAAGAGGTTAGTATAGTATTCTCAAGTAATTTTTTGCCCAGTGGGCAGATAATCTACAAGCAGAATCTCCTTCACATACAAGAAAACTGATGCCATGGCCTTTCCTGCCGAAAGAATTGTCTTTACTTTCCTTGGTGGCAGAGAATCAGCATGTTTTCACCACTTGATTGTTGTTTTGCCTCTGGAGTATAGTAATACACGCAAGTTTCATCTGTGGCCACAAACTGGCGCAAAACAATCTTGTTCGTTTCTCCTAAAATGTGCCAAACATTGTTCCGATATCTCCATTCTCATACGTTTTTGATCTTGTGTCAAGAGTCTCGGCACCCATCTTGCAGATAACTTTTTCATTTCTAATTCTTGAGTTAAAATGTGATATGCCCTTTCAGATGACATCTGGCAGGCGTGAGCAATTTCACGCACTTTCAATCGACGATCCACAATGTCCATTTGTGCAATTTTGCAATTATTTCTGGAGTAGTGGCACATCTTGACCGACCGCTGCGCGGATCATCATCTAAACTCCCCCGACAAAATTTAAATTCATTGGTCAACTTGGAAACAGTTGAATATGAAAGAGCAGAGTCCCCCAGTGTATTCTGGAAATCGGCATGAATGTCCTTGGTTTCATCTTTCTTTACGAAGTACTTAATCACTGCTGGAATATCGATTTTTTTCATCTTCAAAATTACTATGCGGGAACAAAAATAGAGCCACGTCACCACCACAGCTCTCTTCCAAGAGCACTGACGTCGCACGTGTTTACAGGCAACAGTATAGTGGATACCTATCACGTGAACAACTCGTTGTGCTAGCGCTGATCTGTCGTGGTGATGCCTAGAACTTTTCAAACCACCCTCGTACTTCATTACAAGTGGCAAGGGTAGAGTGTTTGGAACAGCTGGTCTTTCTCTTGTAAACCTGGAGCACTGTAGCTGTAGGGCACGGCCTTCTGGATTTCTTCATCTTGCACATTGAACAGACTGATTTGTTAAAAATTGAGAAAGAATATAATTGGGCCAGAGGGATATTGAGAGCCTGTGGAAGATGTTTGCGATAGAAGGTTTAGTATGGGTGGAAACTTCAGATCTTGTGTAGATATCGTTCCAAAGATTCATGCAGTAATCTTTAAGTAGTTGTTTGCCCCTGGTCAAGGGGAGTGTCCCGAAGTCATATTGGACAGTAGACTTTAACCAATAGCCAGCAATAGCAAAATATTTTATGACCTGGTCTGTGATACATTTCATATTTTATTCTCTTTGAATGTTTGGGAATGGAAAATTTTGAAATTATATTTAAATTTTGCTTTTTAACTGACTTATGGATTTTACTTATACTGCTCACAGAAAACTGTGTACACAGGAACACTCAAATTCGGACATTTTAATATGCTGTAACTTGCTGATAATTCCAAAATTTGTATTTAACGTGAAATTCGCTATAAAAACTTTTGGATTTTCTACTTGAGTTAGGTATAAGAATTTTACAGTTGAAATAAGTAACAAGGAATATCTCAGAAATCTTGCGCAGAGGGAACTTAAGATAATGGGTCACCAAATTTATGAGAGTTCAAATTATAGAAATATGGTGGATCCATCGCCTTAAGTTCGGTGGAACATAGGCTATAGATCATATAATATAAAACAATCAACTTAGATCTCACAATAGATAAGGGGCTACCGACAGGAAAGCATAGCTTCCTAGGAGTTGCTGTCCTAATGATCCCATAACAGCAAACTCCCTGCACTCGCAGGAGGCCTCTGCCCATTAGGGATGGACTGTCTATTCATTCATTCATTTGCTCATTCATTTATTTGTTTATTTCAGAAATGTCCATTCAAAATGAAGAGTACCTGAAAAGCTATTCCCACATCATTTATCATGAAAATGTCTTAAACATAGGTTAATTTAAATAAAATCCTTTGTTACTTTTGGGGAAGTCAAATGTTTTAGAAAGCTGTCCACGCAAAGAATAGTTTCGGATGTCGATCAACCGAACGACATCATGCCCGTGCCATAAACATGCACACACACACACACACACACACACACACACACACACACACACACACACACACACGCGCGCGCGCGCGTTTATTTTCAAACATCTTTCACTTTTGTTCATTTCGTACAACGAGTTACAAAGCACATATTTGGGGTGAAACTCCTACCCCCAGATATTCTATTGTTTGAAATGCAAATTATTATAAAGTTAAATTGGAAGATTTAGCAACATTAGTATCTCCGCAGAAGATCAAATATTGCTATAAATTTAAAACAGTGTTTCCCAAATGTTCGAAACTGTTAGGACAGCACTTTCCAAAATTATATAATCCCAGTCATTGTTCCGTTTGGGAGCTTCTGTTTGAGAGTCTGGACACTACAATGTAGATTTAATTGTTTCGACTAAAGCTCTGTTGTTTCTCAAACAACTATTGTTTATTTTTGGTATTGACCCTCATACCATAATGCTATGACCTATAGCTTAAATATAAAAGCTTGTACAATAATTTCTAAAGAATCCATTCACAATAGGATGTGTAAATATAAAAATAATATCTAATTAGTCCCTAAACAAATACATTTTATATACTACACTTGATGTTCCAATTCTATTCCTCAACTAGCAAACCAGTCAGTCAAAACACAATGCTACAATACTGCATAAAGTGAAAGAATGAAACGTTTCGGAAAATGTATTTTCTGTATCAGACGCAGTTTTATATAGAGAGAAAACATGTAAGCTATACCAGGAAGAGAAACTAATTTTGAAGACGGTAGATCTGTAAAGGAAGAAAGCCCTCCTTCAAGATTTCACAGAACTAACTTCATCTTTTTCTCGAACGTCCCACGTTCTGTGAAAAATTCGAGTTTATTAATTTCCCAAGAACAGGTTACCAGCCTGTTGCTAGCTAATCTAATGGAAGGGCTGCCTCCTCTCAGATAAAGGAAGAATATTAAATAAAAATAAGAACGTCATACAGCGCTGCTCAGGAAGCAATTTTCATATTTCAGGTTTGAAGAACAAAAGTTTGATGGAATAAGAACATCCAATATAAAATGCATGTTTAAAGTAGTTATTTAACTATCAAATTATGAACCTTTCCATAGTGGTTTGCTGGCGCTCTTACATCTCCCACAGGAGGGGCTTCGATCCCACTTCGATCCCACCTACCGGCATGGAATATTTCCCCACTACGAGAACTGGTCCGTTGTGGACTCGGCCTCGTGATGCCACTTGAACAGCAATCCTAAAGGAAAGTTCAAATAATCGCCTCACGGCCAGCCTTGGTAACGTAGATGGTGCTGTATCTGCCTCACAATCAAGAGGTCCCGAGTTCAAATTTCGATCAGTTTGAGTTCCCGGATACGGTTTTACCCGGGGTGTTCCCTTATCCGAAAGATGAATATCGGGTTATTCTAAGCTCTATGACCCCGGATCACTTTAACATCATTTTACCCATTTCATTCATCGTTCGATATGACTTAAGTTCGGTATTTATTAATTGCGAGCGGGGAGGGGACAGATTTACGAATTGCATGTGCCAGGTTTTCTACGGAGTCATCGAGTTGTGTACCAAGTAAAGCATGTAGAATTTCACTTGCCATTTTTCAGACTTATGACTAGAAAACTAGCCTTACCAGGAAACCATGACTCGTATAGTTAAAGTCTTACGTGCATCACATTACACTTTTACAATTTCATAACCTTAAATATTCGACTTCGTCATACTTTGGTCAGACATTGATAACTTTTTAATAAACTGAAATGGTGTTATTGCATTTGTTGTAGTTCCATCATTTTATTATGAACAACAGTTTCTCTTCCTCGAATTGCTGGTCGTTTAATGACTGATTCAAAACTATATACTTCGTCTTTAATGCCTTTCAGGACGTCTAACAGCTGGTAATTAGAATGTGGGGAGTAGAATAAACTGTTTAAATGTGCATGAAACGATTCACATACATTGGATGTACTCATTCAAGAGAGAGAAAACTCAGCCCATATACTTGGTGGAAATGATACCTACAGGACATAATCCTCTAGAATATAATCACAAAATTCATAACTAGCCTATGGTTGGGCTGTATGTCATCAGTAAACAGTCTTCCATTTGAATGGAATAAAGTACGAAATCCGAAATATATCTTCACAATCACCAATTTCAGAATCTCTTTGACTATAAACAGTACTGAGAGAAACATTCTAAATCTTACCCCAGCAAATTCATCCGAGGTGTAATTTACATCCCTGTAAGTTTGCACTTGATAGAATTTTAAGAAAAGACTTTTCTAAAATTCATATATACCTATCTGGAAAAGCTGAAGTTTAATTTCCTCTTTAAACTTTAAACTTGTTGAACGTAAGATGAGGTCAGCACCCTTTTGAAGACACCAAATGACTGTTCAGTTATTCTACCGTTTAGTCGCAACTATTAAGGGAGGTCTAAGGACCGTCCAATATACAATTTAAGTTCATAAATCCCTGCACTAGATGCGGTGTTTACTTTTTCTAGCTGGGATGATCCTTTCGACTTCCCCCTTAAGTTGGAGGACGAACATTTAAAATATATATATATATATATTATATATATATTGCCTTAGGGCCCACCCTGCGTTCTTCTTTGGCTCCATCTGGATCCTAAAGAATTCTTTATTTGCTACCCAATTAAGACTAAAGAGTGTGCAAAACAGAAGACAACTAACAATATAGGAGGCATGTCCCTAAAATAAGGTCTCCAAGGCGCTGGAGCCATGCGGAACGCTATTACACGAGATCCGGCAAAACTGGCGTATAGTTTGGCTTCACCCCTTCAAATCTCCACCACAAAGAACCCGTTGCAACCATTAGTCTTGGCTGGGCAGCCGTTTGCGATGGAGCTTCCTCTCACTTCCGCCGCTAAGTGCAAGTTGCGTGCAGTGATCCGTTTTTTGAGTGCCAAGGGCACTACCCCACTTTAATTCATAGTCAGTTATGCGAAGTCTATGGGCTACAGTGTATGAACGTCAAAAAACGCGCGAAAATGGGCCAGAGAGTTCAAAGACGGACGTACAGACGTCCATGACGAACAGCGTTCTGGTCGGCCTTTGGTTTCAGCCAAAACAATTGCTTAAAGATCGGCGTGTGACAGTTCGCGAGTCTTGCGAACTTATCCCTGAAGTCAGTAAGACTACGTTTGACAAGATTTTGACCGGTTTCGTAAGTGTACTTAATAATTATTATAGTTAATATACACAGCTGTATCTCACCAAACTGCTATTTCTGATGCAGAAAACACAAATATGATTTCATTTTATGTCAAAGTTGCTCCTTTATAGTTAATCTAAAATCTGAAAAAGGAAACTCGCAGGGAAGTTCAAATATTCCATGGTATACCTGTGATTTACATTTTTGTGAATGTGTACATTATTTTTAAGTATAATGTGGCCGCGCCATGGCCGAGTGATTAGACCACTTGACTCTCACCAAGGCACCCCAGTTTCTATCCCAGGCGACCGCATATGAGATTTATGGTGGACAACATGACGCCGGGTGGGTTTTCTCCGGGATCTCCAGTTTCCGCCGCCATCTCATTCCACCGGTGCTCCATCTTCATTTCATGTATCATCAGTGTCAATACCTACGGTGCCGCATGTAGTAATAGCGGGAATTAAACACTACACATTCACATTTTTAACCATAATTCAAGGTTTCACCTTCGAAACACAGAAATAGTTCTAAAATGAGCACTGTCTTAATGTTACCTTTACGTGCATAATATTCTATATCATCATATAACTAATAGCTACTTAAGAATTTAACTGAAAATAATACTAAGTCTAAAATATAGCTTAGAAAATGATTACACTCATTGCATTCAGTTGAAGGAGGTAGAAAGTGACGTGGACATTAAAACAGAATCCTGTTCTGGAATGTAACATTTTCTTTGTCTTCGCTTTCCTCTAAATAGAATTGGATTCAACTGGGAGCATTCAATTAGAACCGTTATGTTTGCTAGGAGTGTTCAAATCATACACATAACTTCATGCCTTGTATGCAGCTCTATGTGGCAAACCACAGAAATAACTATTTCAATTCAACTCTCCAAATAATTAATTGTTTCTAGTTGCTATTACAACCAATGGAATTTTAATTTGCTTTAAAAATAAAATTAACCTGCGTGCTTCCACAGGTATTTTAATAGGAGAAAGAGTCCTCCTCCAATTTATATCGATGAGAATGTTAAAACGTTGTTATAACTATATGAATTCATGAGCTTCCTTTGATGTAAGTTTTATAGCTAGTTTTTAAAAATTATTCTTATGAAAGCACACATTTATGCATATTTTGCTATAACCGAGATAAAACTTAACAGAAATAATTTCATTATACATCTCGCTTACACAAGTAGGACAGAGAAAAGTGTATCGATAATCAGAAAGCTAAAAAGCAAATTGTTATATGCTGGGCAGAAGCTCCAAATTAGTCATGCAAAATTATGCAAAATATTTTGAGAATTATGAAGGCTTACAGGCATTTCTTAACATTTCTTCTTCTTCTTCTTCTTCTTCTTCTTCTTCTTCTTCTTCTTCTTCTTCTTCTTCTTCACTCCATGGTTTGGGCATATCGCCCGTTCCGGCTTCATAGATCTCTCCAGCATTTCCTGGGTCGTCCTCTGTCTCTTCTTCCTTTTGGATTATAGTTTAATACTGCGTTTGGATATCTTCCATTCTCCATTATTAATATATATTCATGCTATTATTGCCTTCGTACTTATATTTTGTCATGTATTGGTTCAATTTCTAATTCCTTTCTAATATACTCATTTCTTATTTTGTCCAATACTGTACAACCTTTAACACTTCTTAAGAATTTCATTTCTGCAGTCTGTATTTTATTTAAATTCTTTTGTTGGCATCCAGGTTTCGCTTCCATATAGTAAAGTTGGAATAGCTTATACATTTTCATCTAACTCTGTTTTAAAAGTTCTTTGGATTGTCCCACATATTGATCGGAATTTGTTTACCTTTTCTTCTGTACCAGAATTGTTTCTAAAACTTATATTACATCCTACATATTTAAAAGTCGATATTTCTTCTAAAATCTTATTTCCTAAAACAACTTTTAATCTTACATTATAATTTTCTTTAACAGCCATAACTTTTGTTTTTTCTTCTGATATTTTAAAATTATAATTTTCTACTATATTATTTAGAATATACATTGATTTTTGCAGTTAATTTTCATTCTGATGAATCAATATTTGATCATGCGCAAACAGCAGGGTATTAATATAAATAATTTCTTTTATTTTGATTCCTGGGTCTACTAATATCTTCCATTCATTTAGAATATCGTCCAAATATATATATATACTAAAAAGAGTAGGTGATATGTAACTTGAAATGTTAACCTACTCTGTTTTTTCTTAACATTTCAAGTTACATATTTTATTTTACTTTTATGTATATTTATTATATATACGGTATTTTAATGAAAATCTTTTCAGCTATTTTGAGAAAATTCAAGTACCATGTTTATGAATATTCATCAAAGGATTCTTTTTTGGCGTTTTCTGTTCACACCTGTACCTTTTTATAAAAATCAGGGGGAAAACTCAAAACTCAAACTATTCAACGAAAGTCATGAGCTCTTACTATCTGCCATTTAAATATTGATAACTTTTTTCGTATGCCTGGTATTTCGTACTAACTGTAGGTCACAGAGGAATGCAAATTTGTGGCAAAAAAATTAATGATAAATTTATACCAGCAGCAGACCAGCAGAAGGAAATCGACTCTCGCTCCACACTGGACTGGTCTGACTCGACTCACTGGACTGGACTCACTCATCTCCTCGTCGCAGAATGGGCAAGAAACGCAGAAACACCGGGACCGTTAAGCAGCACAAGTAGCCCAGCCAGCCAGTAGCTCCGCCGCAGCTCTCAGCCGCCAGCTCCTGGGCATCGTCTCCAGCCTCTCTGCTGCTGCCGGCAGTGGAGGGGGAGCCGCCTGAAGAGCTGCACGGGAAGTTCTGGGCCAGTGCCTCCTCTCGAAGGCCAACAACTCCAGCAGGCCTTGGCGCAACTCAGGCGTCAAGCTCACCACAACCTCAACCAGCACTTGCTTGCAGCAGTCCAGCTGAGCCGCCAGTGGTGGCAACCGCGCAGCCACCTGCAGGCCGTCCCAACACTTCCGCCGACGCCTCCATTCAACACCAGCCGGCAGACCCAGTGCCAGCACACTCCGCAGTCATCGTCGGGGCACCTCGAGACCTACCTACGCGGTTCATCTTCTCCGCTGCTTCACAGAGATGGTCCTCTCATGAGAGCCACCAGGATCATGTCTCGGAGGGGCCCCACTACACTCGTCCGGTTGCACTTCATCGAGGCAGGGGAACGCAACGCCGCCCTGAGGACCGGGCTGACCTTGTTAGGTCAATGCCTGAAAATCGAGACGAGTAAGCTTCAGCAGCACTTCCCCTGCCGAAGGTGCTATGCATTTGGACACAACGCCGCGAACTGCACTGACCCTCCGAGATGCCACTACTGTGGCAGCCCTTCTCTAACGTCGGAGTGCAGGAGCCATGACCTTCGCCGGCGCCGCCGGTACTGCGCTACATGCAGTGGTACAGGCCACTTCACTGGGCAAGCGCAGTGCCCTCTGTACCCCCGCCTAGGCGAGACGAGTGTTAGACGGACAGCACCCAGCTCTGCCGAGCGCGCCACATCACCGGAAGTACTACTTCTTCTTCAAGAGCTCCGGCTAGAACTTCGGCAGGCCAACACTCGCCTCAGACGCCTAGAAGAAAACTTCGCAGCCGCAGCTTCACACAGATCCCACACGGAGGAGATACAGGACCTCCACTCAGAGGCTCTGAACATCACCACCCGACTGGGAAACATGGAGGACGCAGTCACCGCCGCCAACACTCACCAAAAAGTCGCCAGTGAAGCTCTTCTTAAACTACCGACGCTACTAGATGACATCACTTCACAGACCGATCTACTTACTGACATACGCTCGGACTTGCAAAAGACACGGACCACAGCAGAAACCACCTGTTCCAACTTCACGTCAATATCGACAGCAATGGACAACCATCTTCAATCTACTTCAGAACACCTTAACAAACACAATACAGCAGCACAAGTCCGGATCTCTAGCATCACACAGCAACTCACAGCACTGCAGGAGCAAGTCACTGAGATCTCCAAGACCACAACACAGCACCAGCAACTTCTGGACCTCCTACACCGAAAACAAGGAGAACTACACTTTGCGGTCTCAAATTCTTCTTTCGACACTGAGACATTCCTCCAAGACTTCGCACAACTTCACAACAAGATTGATCTCCTCCACAACAGATTTATAAGCATGCAACTGGACACGTCTGATACGCACCACAGACCCCGACGCCACTAGGCGTCAATGCCACTCCCCAAGCACCACATGGTGCGCAGTGATTGCAACATAATAAAGTAATACCTCAACTCTCTCATATCCTTCCTTCAACCTTTTCACATCCACTTTACTTCGCAGGCTATGGTCAGGGTCTTGTGCCATGGTCCATAGCCTGGTAAGCCAACCAGAACTGCGCCTCTTTTCGAGCGCAGGAGCATCAACCGCCACTAACGGAGGTGCTTTCAGAGGAACTCCCCTACCTACCTGATCTTCTCTCCTTTATTTTCCGGAACTCCTCTTGTTGGCTGTTTCTTTCTCTGGACGACTCGACTCTTCTGCTGGTCTGCTGCTGGTATAAACTTATCATTTATTTTTTGCCACAAATTTGCATTCCTATGTGACCTACTGTTAGTACGAAATACCAGGCATACGAAAAAAGTTATCAATATTTACATGGCAGATAGTAAGAGTTCATTACTATCGTTGAATAGTTTGAGTTTTGAGTTTTTCCCCTGATTTTTATAAAAATGTACAGGTGTGAACAGTAAACGCCAAAAAAGAATCCTTTGATGAATATTGCATAAGCATGGTACTTGAATTTTCTCAAAATAGCTGAAAAGATTTTCATTAAAATACCGTATATAGGATAAATATGCATAAAAGTAAAGTAAAATATGTAACTTGAAAGATTATAACCACAAGTTTTAACTTCAGAGTGACAATAAAAACTTTCAAAGAGTATTACTAAGCATCAGAGTTAGGTGTGTTACATTTGTAGTCATGGAAAGTTTTAAAATGAGACCTAAAGCTTTCCTGGCGGCGAATGTATTCTATATATTCTCGGGAAATATGTATATAGCTTTATCAATAAATTAATAGTTAGTTTCTCTGACCTAATTAATTTTATACACTCACGCCATCTCCTGACAGGGCATTTAATTTACCGAAAACAGTCTTTTGTTCAGTGATGCGAGTCTTGGTAGTGTTTTGTCTTTGCTGATTTTTGTGTTATATGTATCTATTTAGAAGTTATAACATTTCTTAAAAGTATCCTGTTGATGGGAGCGATGTACGCTCCCAAAACGTAAATTTCTAATCGTCTTTTCACCTGGATTGTTTCCCGAAAGTATCTTGAATATATAGAAAGTTCTGTTCCAAAGGGAGTTGGAAACAATAGCATTAAACCCGCACAAGTGAAGGGAAAAGCTGTTTACCCCTTGATGTTACTTCCACGGAAGCGAAGTTAATAAGTACACAAACTCTGAGTTGCCTAATTTCAAAATCTGAAGCTAAAGCCCTCTAGTATTAGCTTGTTATAGAAAGCAAAGGAGGTATAGTTAGGTATTCATTACGGAATGCGTACCTTCGTTAAGATTTTGAAGCGATTCTACCCTAAAATTAGTGGTTTCTCCAATACCGCTCTTACTAGAAACATTTCAATGCTTTTCCGCAACTTGTGTGACTACAGCAGAACCACCGTTAACAAAATTAATTTTAACTAAAATCCGGCACAGTTTTTAATAAAATGCAAGAAAGAATAAACGTACTAAAAATGTGGGCAACATTTCTGCGACAACTAGCAATGCTATTTCTCCCCAATTCTAAATTCAGTGTATTTTATACAGTTAATCCTCAACCTCCACCGCACTTCCTTTCATAGGAAGTGTTAATTGCTTTTGCAATCATTCATTTAAGAAGAGAGTATATTTATTGAAACAATAACACTCATAATGTTTACCGGCTTCCATTAAGGACAAGGTAAAATAGACAAATTATAGATATACTGTCTACATGACAAATTATTAAATTTGAAGCATCAATTTAAAGATTACAGTGTAATATTAACTATTCAAAAGTTTTATACGTAATATGCACACCATTTAGTAGTGTGTAGGCCATCACACGTAGAGTCCATACTTTCTGAATAGTTCGACATAGCATTCTTTCTGAAAAAGTTAAATACAGATGCCTAGTTCTCCTTCTCTCTTTTTCTCTTTCTTCCTTCCTTTCTTTTTCCGATTTTATTGCTACATATATTTCGGTCTGAGCTACTGATGTAAATAATCATACTTATTTCAAATTAAAAGAAGCTCCAAATATTAATATTTGCTAATTATGAAGTGTATTTATTTGAGGCAAATGAGGGATAAAATAAATTCTTTTTGGGCAGTTAGTAATTTACGTTTTATCAGTAATGCAAGAGTTCGCATTTATTTGTAGTGTAATGTGTAATGCAGACCTCATTAGTAAAAATGTTCAAATATTCCAAAATATAAAGTCATATATACTTGGGAGCTACGATAGTAAACAAATCCAACTTCAAAAACATGTTCAATACTCATAAAATAATTCAACACTACTAATTATTACTTGAAATTTGTTGCGCTAACATTTTCAAACACACACACGCACGCACGCACGCACGCACGCACACACACACACACACACACACACACACACACACACACACACACACACACACACACTCCAACACATACACACTCCAACACATACACACTCCAACACACACACACTCACACACACACACGTGCATATGTTTCTACTCGTTTACTGGTATGTAGCTTAAAAAGCATTCTTTTAAATGCTGGTTTAAATATCCAGTGCAATACTCATTTATCATTATTTACCAAACCAACTATATTGTTGATGTTGGTCCGTGTGATTTTCTATGTCCGAGTTTTCACTGAAAAGAATGCTTGTTTTTATAAGGATTGAATATTAAGCATTCCATTAGCGACAGTCTAGTCAAAATTTCGTCAATCTCCCAAGTCCACACATGTTTATCAATTAATTTATAAGCTACTTCATCATCTGTTATAAAATAATCTATTTATATTGTATGTTAATTAATATTTTAGGACACTTTTTGATAAAATTAAAGTTTTTCCATATAAGAGGTAGTTGGGGTGGGAGACTTTTGTATTTGAGTATGCTATTACAGACAGACAAAATGGCACGTGAGCACATAAAAAACGCATAATTATAAAATTGCATATTTTGATTCAGGGGTGCCAAAATGTCCTTTTATTAAAATTTTATTACGAAATTTTTACGCGAAATACAACTCTTCCTCGACTTACTGTTAATTATGTAGTAGAGAAAATAAAAATACAATAACATAGTTTTTGTGTACACTGCAACGAATTTATTATGTATAGCAATAGTTTTATTAGGTTACATCAAATACTGTTATGGAATTCGAATCATTCGATCCTTAAATCGCTACCAATACTTATTTTTATAAAGGACTCTAACCTGTTTAGGTCGATTAAGAGGGGTTCTACTGAAATAGCTTACTACATAACTTGAACTTTGAGGGAAATGTGTATTACAAATAACTTAATATGGCTGAAAAGATCGTTTAATGTATTTTATACTACATAATGTGCGCATGCGGATTAGTAGCTTCATAAAATTTGTGTGACTTTAAGCATAAGACTTTTTATTTAAACGAACCGTACTAATTACCATAAATGCCATTAATCTAGATTTTAAGGATAGCAATATGTTCGAAACTGTTTTGTTTTGCAGCAAGCAGATTCGAACCACAAGTAGGACTTTAATCTTTCCTTAATATTCATGCGTTTATTTACTGGCCACGCATAGTTTTGAAGGTAGTAACAGCAACAATAAAATCGTAAATTATATAAAATGTTCTTGTTGATAGAACCGAAGAACGAGGGAACGAGGGAAGAAACCGTTCAGCAGAACAAAACGCAGACATCGAGTTACAGATTTTGATTAAACATTTTTGTAACTGAATCCTGTATGAACCACGGCAAAGAAGACGAAAGATAATGTATTTTCAATTGGAAACACTAAAAAGTTAACTTTTTCTTTGGGATTGCGTAAAAGACACTTTGCACTTGAACTTATTTCCCAATTACAAATTCGTAATTTTCAAATAACCCTTTGGCGAAACAAAATACCTTTTCCAACGTACGGCTAAAGTTCAATTTTGCAACTAGTTACTTGACAATTATTTTAGTTGACAATGACTCCGATCCATATTTGTACGGCAGGTTAATGAGCTATAAACGGTATTATGAACGCCTTTATAACTACTGGTCTCCACCAAGGCCGTAGAATTTTAACCTTTATAAGCTTTCGTATAATAGACTAATCTCAAAATTCAGATATACCGAGTTCGATTTTCTTTTGGAAAATATATATTTTCTTTAGATACAATTATAGATATTAGCTATACTCTGGAGATATGGACGAGTTTGCATGTAAATTTAATACAGCTAGTAGCAACCCAAAGATTAACTTCAATGAACATTGCTGATGAGCGATTGTTCCTCCTTCCAAGCATAAAAAGCTGCTAATGAACCGAGAGATAAATTCGGCATATAGCGAAAAAAGAAGAGGAAAGGAAAAGCTTTACTCTCCCTCTGGAGATCAAAGCAGTGTTTCAGCCCTTAGCATATTAACTCTGGTTTTATAGTTCAACGCAGTAACAATGGTAGCAGTCAGAAATATCTACTACTGGTATCTTGAAGGTAACTGGGAATTAAAAATATGTTTTATGATCTTTTACTTGCTTGTTTTCATTGAAACTCTGATTGTTTCTCCACGCTACACCTGGTTTTATTATATCTTTACTTGCATGACACTTAACAGTACATTAGTAGCGTTCGCCTTTAATATTTTTTCTATCCATTCACTATATGGAGCATATTTTAGGAACTATTGTTCTGTTCTTTATGAGTTCTCTTTGCAATAATTTTATTTTCTCACTCTAATAAAAGTTTTAGTGACTTGTATAATTTCATCAAAACTTTTCTATGCTTTGTTTCCTTCCCCATCCAGATTTATCACTCCTCCACATAGGCTAATGCAATTTTATAATAATGTGATGAAAAGGGCGCTACAGGCTAAATCTGTTGATCTTACGGTTATGCTCAGAAATAATAAATGCAACAGTTTTACGGCACAATTTTAATTAAGATTCGGTAGCCAAATAGTCATTATCTTTTGACAAAGAGAGTCAAGACTTACAATTTCGTTTATCCCAAGCTCAATGTAAGGTAAGTGGATGTACTGTATCTGAAGATTTTTTTGCAATGTATTGATGAGAAAATATAAGTGGGGCTACTTCATTATCAATCTGGGTGGCTCAATGGGTTTCACTTGGCACTGAACTACTGATCCGGGTTGCGTGTACAAATCCAGCAACGGACAATGATATCTGAGTGTGCTTAAAAGTGAGAGATTTACTGGCATGTAAAGTAACTCCTGTGGGATGAACTTTCGCCACACCAGTGGCGGTAATATAATTCTGGCAATTGACATAGTCGCTAACAACAAAATATTACTTATTTTGCAAAATTAATTACCTACCCTAATCTCAGAAATTATCTATAATATTAAACTGAAATTCTACACCAGATAAAGACATATCGTCTAAGTTTACTTAATTAATTTGTTTACTAAGAAGGATAGTATCTTTTATTAATTATATAAGGTATCTTTTTATTAAACTTTCATCATAAAATATTATTTCTCAAATAACCAACTATATTACTAACACAAAAGCAGATCTACAACTCACCTATCATTCCAAAATTTAATTCAGCTATTTTAAAAAAAAATTAATACCATGGGTATTTTATGTAATTAAAAATCATCCACTGAAAAAAACTGTTCAGATCCAAAATACAATAAAAACATTTTATATGCTTCCAAAGAAAGACGTCACTTGACTTGGGTGCACAGAACCTCCCTACATGTTGTCAATTTATACAGAAAAACGCTACCAAAATTGATTCTAATCTCACCTCTCTACTCAGTTCTGAAGGACTATGATGTTTTCTTCTGTAGCGTGATATTAGACTAAATATGTTATATACATAAGTCTTTCAAAAATAAGTGGCAACACAATTGCTTTTGGCGCTATCATTGCTAAATTATGTAAGCTGAAAACAATAACAAATAAAAGTATGTAATGTTTGTTAGTTGTAAGCTGGAAGACAATTTTATTTAATAAGACATTTTAGTAGTTTAATTGTAGGCTGTATCGTATTAAGACGTTTAATCTTTAGTATTCTAAATATGTTTAGTAAATACGTACAAAGATGCTTCATTAAAATTCAGGTTGCAGACGTATCAATGCTCGACAATGCCATACAGAATTATTGGAAGCTAGTGGTAGACAGACTAGTAGACAGACTGTACCGTGTCTAGTTGGGTTAATGCATTTCGTAGAGGAAGGGAAGACGTTCAGCAAAAACGTGGAGCAGTCAGCAAGTGATGATGTACATGTGAATGCTGTTAGAGCATTGATGGAAGAAGATCGTTGTTGGAGTTGTATTGAACTAACAAGGGAAAATGAAATTACCACTTAGAGTAGTTCGCTTTAGAACCACACAAGCAATTATAGCAGCAGTAGAGCAGTCTGTTCGAATATTAGGACAACAAGGCACAGTGGATGGCATCCGTCGGCTCCCTGATGTGTGAAGGCAAGTTCTTCATGCAGGAGGAGATCACTTCTAAGCACCACAATAATGTGACTACTCCAAAAATGTTTTATTTCTTGTTAATTCAAATGTTGTCACTAATTATTGAATGACCTAAGTATATATTAGCATTATATATCATCAAATCAGGGAGGAAAATCCAATTTATGTGACTGCACAGAAAATACGATTTAGTTAACATTTTACCGTTTATCTTCCCTTAAATGAATCGACATCAGTCTTTCAATCTAAAGGTCCTAGAGCGTTATACTACACTAGGATGAGTGACATATATGAACCACCAACGATTGCTCGAGTGTACTCGAGGACAACGGTTTAAGTTAAAGTACGCGACAAATAATATATTCGAGTTTCTACCAATAGTGCATATGTAATTTTTTAGACAGTTAAATACTGCCTTTTCTTGTCCACATGAAGTAAACGCGAACGAACAGTAACCTTAGAATCTGTGCACGTTAATTTTGTAATATTTCTTATAGCAGGAAGTTAATTTTGCAATTTACTATAATGTTTAAATACAGCACATTGATCGGTAAAATACGTTGCTCTAAACCCAATGTGCCGTAATACAAAAAAGTTAAGGTCAGATTTGAGCATCCCTTTGATCTTCCACTGCCAATATTAGTTTTAATTTTAGAAAGAGGGAATATTGGATTCAAACTAAAAACGTTATACAGAAAAAGTAAAACTCCTGTTAGAGAGAAAGCACTTTATTCAGTTTGAGAAAGAACTGAGGGATTTAGAAGTCTCCAGGTGAGGATCAGAATGTGACAGACACCGCACTTTGCGCATTCACTTGGCAGAACGATTCCCATCGGACGGAATGACAAATTGCTACTCAGTGTTCCGATAATGGAGACCATTATCAGAAGGCAGCCACCACAAAAACTTTCATTTGAACACTTCCACTTTCCTTCTTACATACTAACTGCGGTTTCTAAAATTGCCAGTCATATTCATATCATTTTTAAAGTTTAATTACATAATAACAGGGATTTTTATGTAATTTACGTTAAGTCATATCGGACGATGATGAGTGAAATGATGGGTCCTCAGAGCTTAGATTTACCCGATATTCTTCTTTCAGGATAAGGGAAAACCCCGGAAAAACGTTATCCAGATAGCTCACCCTCACCGAGATTAAAACTCGGGACCTCTTGAACGTGAGGCAGACACGCTACCACCACGCTACCGAGGCGGGCAACAGTGATGATGATGACGATGATGATGATAACGTACACTGCAGAATGCTCTCAGTTTTAAATGACAGCACTAGCCTTTGATAAAGATATGTACACACTTCTGGCCACGTGATAAAGCGTAAGAATAAAGTGCATTTATAAAAGCTGCATTATATGATCTATATTTTCGCTGCACTGGGCATAAAAGTGTCGGCACATATAGATAATAGACGGCGGATAATGTTTCACGAGCTTGCATAAGCAGTTAACGATAGCGCGGCTAGTGTTCATAAAGCCGGCAAACAATGGTAGCCAAGATAAAGGACTTGCCGGCAAAGTTAGGATTTCACGTTTGGAAGGTTCTAGTGATATCTCGATTGACAGAGAATTGTTGTTTTTCATATTTCCTCGAGAGGTCTCTCGAATTATGAATGAGATATATAAGCGATTGTGACATGCCAGCCGGACAGTTGTAAACAGAGTGAGTAAGCAGAGTCAACTGTGTTGGTGTTGTAAGGAGAGCTGTTTATTATTTCCATTGACCTTGGTGCTGTGGACTGTGATATGTGATGTAATGCCGCTGCTACGGAGTGTTTTTCTAAGCAAATAAGGAACATTTAGAATTTCGACAAATTGGACTTTTTAATTTTACGAACCCACAAAGTTACAATATGTAAGTTATTCATACTGCTAATATTTAAGAAAAGTGTACCCATATTTCAGGTTTAGTCTAATATTTTTTCAATTAATAGATCACTTTTAATATCCAAAAATGCTATGAAAAAAATTAAATTGTCCTCTAAGATTTTGTTCTCAGTCTTGAACCTTCAGCACATGACAATTGAAACTCCAATGTGTACACGTCGTAATTGCCAGGATTCCAATATTTCGTGGTCAATTTTGATTTTTCACGCATCTTTCCGCATTAAGAATGTTCATTAGATGTAATATATTTCCATTTTTGTTCTAGTTTTCAGCAGAAATTCGGAGGGTATAAAATTAAAATATTTATGGTTTTTGGTATACTTTTACATTTATGAATATGACACAATTAATTCAACCACAAAGTATAAATTGTTATAAAAATAATAGACAGTGATTTGTAGTAGTTTTTAAGATTCAAAAGAGTGATATTTCTTAATGTTTTTCCTGTCAGTGTTTGGCCCTTGTTTGTTCAAAATTACGATTTTTGCACTATGTATAATACTCGCCATCATAACATTAGTGTGTAGACGGCCATAGTTAAATTATACGTTTAACCTACCGAGATTTATAGAGGAAGAGAGGATGATAAGCTGCTATGGGCCTATCAGTGTTCTCGACCATAACAGATCCGGATAGAGAAAGCAGCCTCGACCGAATTTGCATTTGAGTGATCGTGTAATCACAAAGCCGACCCTTTGAATATCAGGAAATTTTTTGAAAAGCCATGAGCCCCCTTGCTGGGTAAGAGGACGTCCTGAAGTTCACAGTAAAGGGCGTAGATTGAAAATGAAACGCCGGATAACACAAACCAACAAATAAAAACCACGAAAAGCCTTTCCACTGTTATCCAGTGGTTGACTTTAAGCGATTTCTCTCGATGGATAGCTTCTGACTTTCTTATTATGCGGTGGTATAAGCTGAAATTTAAAGTGTAACATTTACAATTTCATGAAGTAATAAATCGGTAGCTTACACATCCAGCACGAGAACACACGCTGTGCTCATCACAACTTACTTGCCTTTGTGCAGCAGGAGGTTGCCCACCAAAATAGCTTTTCCCCAAGGAATTCTCTCTCTTATTGAAACGATTTGTACCATTCATGGCCCAGTAAACTACACAGTTCGCTCATGGATTCGTTCAAATAAAACCAATATATATCTTCACTTAACTTCGTTAGAACTTTCTTTCAAACAGCAGCTAAAGCTTATTTGATCTTGAAGGTTTCCGAGTAAAGATATACAATCTTAAAACACTTCTTACTTAAAATTTTTCTTCCAATATATCCAAAATAACTTTTGAAAAGCATGTTTAAGGATCTCTTTATTGAAAAGCAATAAATGGTAATGATTTTATTTATATTACGCATGATTAATATACAGCGATACTCTCAATTTGAAATAATCCGTGTCAAAGGTGTATGACTCCTTTAGTTTAACAGTATTCCTTTTATCTTATTAGACTGCAATGTTTTATTTCGTAGCTTACGACTGTATGTCAATCTCAAAAGAAATTTTGATTGGTATGAATTTAATATATTTTTGTCTTGTATTTGTTTAAATCAAAAGAAATAAATGAATAACAGGAATAGTAATGACTATTTATAAAGAAAAAGAAGATTGTAACGAGTTTGAAATATTGATATAGATAAGATACGAATATTTCACTTTTGCTGTACGCAATTTGCTGAATATAAAATGCTTTAATTAATATCTTCGAGAATCACGTTCATAATAATTATTTTACAATTAGCAAAGAAGCAGTTTTAGATGGTTTTGTTTTTTAACTTCATAACGGTGACGCCATAACGGTAAAGACGTCTTAACGATGAATACGGGAACGATCCCCAGTACCAGTTTAGGATTTTCCCCGCTAGGAAGTTTGATCCGGGTTGCAGTCAGCTTCGTGAGTGCAAAATTGAGTAACTATCCTGCTGCAAAGGTTGCCTCCCTAAAAGGTCAAATATTTGTGTAACGGTCGGGGTAGTCGGCACGCGGAACCGATGCTGTTCTTTTTGGCCTTGGTTGCAGTACAGGACATATATATAATACAAGAAATAAAGGAAACTTAACAAAACCAACAGTGAACACTTCTACTTATGGCCTGAACAGCTTAACCTCACACGTTATCAACTTATATAATGCACTGCCACTGGAACTGAAAGGCTGCAGGAACATAAAAGGTTTTAAAAGGAAAGTTGCTGAAAATTTACTGAAGGCATATATTGATAGCTGATAAAGTGTTACACATTTATAGCTGGTTTGAAAGCTGAACTGTTTAAAAATTAATATGGATTAATGTCCCATAGAATATGTAGCTTCTATTTTTCTGTAAGTTCTTTGTTACTATTATTTCTTGAGTTATAGTGAATGTATCTTTGTATGTTTCATATATGTTATTCTTGTACGGTAATTCATTCCTACTCTAAAAATGTAATATAAGTATTGTCAAGGGCTGTTTGCCATCATTTTATATATATTTTTGTACTGTTCCCCAGCATGAGCTATGGCTCTGGGAACCTTTTCAGATAACAATAAATAAATAAAAAAATAAAAATAGTTGGTATGTACAGCCCTCATTATATCATTATTAACTCTGTATATTATTCATCACAAATATTAATACTAATGTTAATAGTTATAACTAGTGGTTATTTATACAGTAATACCGGACGACTAAACTAACTGTTGACAATGTTGACGACTAAAACTGTATAAATCTCTAAACTAATTTGGGAAGATTGATGCATTATTGCAATAACTAATTTCATGTGTTAAAGTCAATGCATAATGCTAGTCATTAGCCATATAATTTAAGAGTTAAAGGAAATTCAGTTACGCAGCTAAGGCAGATAGGTTACCACGAAATAAATAAAAAATTAGAGAATTATTAGCTCAAGGTGTTCTTGAAATCTCAGCAGATTAAGCAAAATCGCATAGCCCATTTCTGTAAATTATAAATGTCAAATGCATTCATAGAATTGAGAGAATCAGAGTAACAGCAGCGTTAGTGTAAAAACTTATATACGAGGGCCGTTTTTTAACCTCCGATAGGCTATAAATAAAACACAAGTTCATATAAAACAATAATTTTATTACCAAAAGAATAGTACACTTATGGTTACTTTTCGACATAATCACCGAAGAGATTGAGACATTTGTCATATCTGTGGACAAGCTTTTCAATTCCCTCTTCAAAGAAAGTTGCCGCCAGTGAATTCAAGTAGTCCTTGACGTTCGTTTGAAGGTCCTCATTGGTTTGAAATCGCTTCCCACCAAGCCACGTCTTCAGTTGAGGAAAATGGTGAAAGTCACTGGGTGCTAAGTCAGGACTGTATGGCGGATGATCGAAAATGTCCTTGACCCCCTTCATCATACACATCATTACGACCATCTTTAAACTTTCGACACCATTCACGAACAACACCATCACTCATGAAGTTTTCGCCATACACACGACTCATCCTCCGATGGATTTCTGCAGCACCATGGCCTTCAGCCTGTAGAAAACGAATTAACTTCGCAATTCGCACTTGGCGGGAGCATCAATAATAGCGGCCATGTTTACGTGGCTGTGGCACAACGCCGACTGACGACTGAATGTCAACAATGGCGGAGTGTGTAGTGCGAGAGCTGCGCAGTCGCCGACAGCGAATAGCCGCTTTCTGCTGCCCGCGTAGCGTCGGCATGGAGCGATCGGAGGTTGAAAAAAAAAAACAGCCCTCGTAGTTGAAGTGAGTGAACAGTATTGAGATGACGAATAAAAATGTTTCTGAAGCACTCATCGCACTTATTACATTTGCGATAAGAGCTAAAAAAGTAATAGGAACCATTTTATTTCAAGAAATACTGAGATATCATTTACCTGTTTGAGCGATAATAATTTTAGTGCAGCCCCTCTGCCTGCACCATTTCTCCACCGACCTTCTATTCCCTCGCGCAAAGGGAGACTCCGCGAATGGGTTACACATTTTAATAACCATATCCTACTTACTGGACGAATTCTGTTCTCCATCTTATTCGCATCTAAGGTGCAATTTTCATTCTGACACTGCTCAAATCCAATAATTTTATTTCTATTCCAATTTAAGGAATTTTATTTACGTACCTACTAATTTCTGTGACAGCTGAACGCATTGAATGCCAGGAACACCTAAAGCTTTTTGTGGATTGGGCTTCGTAACTCTAATTACTTAGCTATACTAGCGTAACTTATTGCTTATATCTGACCTTCTGCATTGCATTGCACATGACTCCCACCCACTGAGCTAATTACATTGCACCTTTATTTTAACCTAAGAAAACTGTTTATTGCAATTATCATTTCTTTATAAAATTATGGATCTCATCATAAATTAGTTCCTGTATCAAAATAGTATGTGCGTCATTAATTATAATTACATTTGTCGTATAATAGTGACAATTTCACTTATGTAAACTACAACCAACATTTTCCTTTGATATTTGAATAATTTCAAGTCTTTGACTGGAATATTCGTCTCAAATTAAATAGAATTTTATGCCGCTGTTTTAAACCTTTTACATCATTTATATTCTCTAGTTTTAAATTTATGAAGCCACTCTAGAGTGATTGCTTCCCTTTTCAATTAATTGCACGATTCATTTGGAGTAGAAACACGCCGTCCGACCCAATGAGACATTAGCTTCATAATTAAGGTAACTGTTCCTCTGAAACGCCATGCATTAATTGAGTTTTCGTACAAAAGTAATAGTAATTTTAAATTTATGGTTATTTCTACATCACAGCAATAGAAAATCCAGTTAAATATTTATCCTATCTCCATTTCTTTTATTTCAAGTCAGGACAAAACCTGAGGCACATGATATTCAAACTACATGAGGAATCACAGTCTCTTGTTGGTCAGTTATTCAACTGTGATTTTGTGATTTTATTTTAAAGTTTCATGCGTAAATACACAGCACAGCTTTTAGGCAGACTGTACATTTGTAAAACATTAGTTAAATAGTCAGGATTAAAGTAAACCACAAAAATAATATTAATATACCCAGCATGCTTCCTGAATTGGACCAAACAACATTGTTTATCTGTGTGGTATAGCCAAGACAGTTTCAGAAAGGCTAAAATATACAAACCAATGCCCATATGGTAAGCTAAGTTAATAGAAATAACTTTGTGAACGTTTTCCTGACCTGTGAGGTAAATTTTGAATTAATTTATTTTTCTTTATATATTACTTTGTGTTATATTCGTGCCACGTTGGGACGCCAAATATAATTACAATTTTACATTCCCGTTTTTTAATAATTTGCTTCAGTTTGCGTTTTGACCACTTTGGTAATGTAAACCTTTGATAAAGAACTTTAACTTCCTTTCCTCAGTTTCATTTCAGTCGGCGAACACGAACTGTATATCCGGGACGTGATCTCGGATCGATGATTTTGTTTTTCTAAGTTATTCAAATAATAATAATAATAATAATAATAATAATAATAATAATCATAATAATCATAATAATCATAATCATCATCATCATCATCATCATCATCATCATCATCATCATCATCATCATCATAAAAATAATAATAATAATAATAATAATAATAATAATAATAATAAAAATAATAATAATAATAATAAAAATAATAATAATAATAATAAAAATAATAATAATAATAATAAAAATAATAATAATAATAAAAATAATAATAATAATAAAAATAATAATAATAATAAAAATAATAATAATAATAAAAATAATAATAATAATAAAAATAATAATAATAATAAAAATAATAATAATAATAAAAATAATAATAATAATAAAAATAATAATAATAATAATAAAAATAATAATAATAATAATAAAAATAATAATAATAATAATAAAAATAATAATAATAATAATAAAAATAATAATAATAATAATAAAAATAATAATAATAATAATAAAAATAATAATAATAATAATAAAAATAATAATAATAATAATAAAAATAATAATAATAATAATAAAAATAATAATAATAATAATAATAATAAAAATAATAATAATAATAATAAAAATAATAATAATAATAATAATAAAAATAATAATAATAATAATAATAAAAATAATAATAATAATAATAATAAAAATAATAATAATAATAATAATAAAAATAATAATAATAATAATAAAAATAATAATAATAATAATAAAAATAATAATAATAATAATAAAAATAATAATAATAATAATAAAAATAATAATAATAATAATAAAAATAATAATAATAATAATAAAAATAATAATAATAATAATAAAAATAATAATAATAATAATAAAAATAATAATAATAATAATAAAAATAATAATAATAATAATAAAAATAATAATAATAATAATAAAAATAATAATAATAATAATAAAAATAATAATAATAATAATAAAAATAATAATAATAATAATAAAAATAATAATAATAATAATAAAAATAATAATAATAATAATAAAAATAATAATAATAATAATAAAAATAATAATAATAATAAAAAAAATAATAATAATAATAAAAATAATAATAATAATAAAAATAATAATAATAATAAAAATAATAATAATAAAAATAATAATAATAAAAATAATAATAATAAAAATAATAATAATAAAAATAATAATAATAATAATAATAATAATAATAATAATAATAATAATAATAATAAAAATAATAAAAATAATAAAAATAATAATAATAATAATAATAATAATAATAATAATAATAATAATAATAATAATAATAATAATAATAATAATAATAATAATAATAATAATAATAATAATAATAATAATAATAATAATAATAATAATAATAATAATAATAATAATAATAATAATAATAATAATAATAATAATAATAATAATAATAATAATAATAATAATAATAATAATAATAATAATAATAATAATAATAATAATAATAATAATAATAATAATAATAATAATAATAATAATAATAATAATAATAATAATAATAATAATAATAATAATAATAATAATAATAATAATAATAATAATAATAATAATAATAATAATAATAATAATAATAATAATAATAATAATAATAATAATAATAATAATAATAATAATAATAATAATAATAATAATAATAATAGCTCACGTTTACTTGCTATGTGACTAAGCCACTAGTTTAAAACTTAACAATGTAAAAAAGAGGTATCATATACCCGGATATAGCACAGAAAATAATGCAGTTATGCTAAAACCTGCACAATAGTATATTTTATGTCCTAAATGTGCGTTATTATATACTTTTCTAATAGTATTTCATTTCAATAAGAATGAATTATCACTTACAAAAAGATATATCTCCATCCTACCTCAACGTTATCCCATGGTTTTCTAGCGATGAACGGCCTGCAATAAATCGAACACCGCGTGGAGTAATGAGTCAGTTCTACAAATTCATGTCCTCCTTCCTCAAAAGCACTCTGCGTAAACTTTAAAAATCAGATTTTCTTGTCATCCAAAGCAGTGACAGACATTTGCTACTGGTTATAAAATAGGGCTGGTGCTCAATGCTGACAAGCGCGTTTGGTTTTATTGCAACGACGGAGATTAATGAAGGCAAACAAAAAATTTGGAGTTGAATCCCAAAGGGCTTTGATAATCTGATTTAGGTCACAGAGAACGTGTTAGTTCTGAGCTATAACTGCGAAAAGTGCGAGGACATATAAATAAATCTAATCACAAACCAAAAAATTTAAAAAGTCTATGGTTACTGCATCAGGTTATGATCTCAAAAGTTAACTTGTGATTACCAAATCGAAAGGGAAAGGATTTAAAGAAAATATTAAATACAACAGCTAAAGACAAAGTGTATTTATACATTTGTTCACGTACCTTAATTTTTTCAAGAAAATACAATATTACTTACACACTACCTTAATATGGACTCAATAATTATATAGGTGAAGTTTTAAAATGTCTAAAGTTCAGAAAATAACCATGTTTGAAATTTATTTGTATTAAGAAGCTTAACAAGCGTGTTCTTTAGAAACTCTTTTATTTATTAAATCATATTACATTATTCTCATATAATATTATATATTTTACTTCTCATAAACAAATGGATGAATATATTTCTGTTTGTTTAATGAATCCACGTGAGAAAAGAAAGTGTTTTATAGAAGCCTAAAGCATTTGAAACTAGAAGAATTGAAATATGTAGCTATTAGCACTTCTACTTGCTACAACAATTGGTGATACTAACATTATCTTTACTCTTTATGTAGCAAGATCTGCATATAAATTATGCTATAAAGCTTAGTATATGTCCTTTGCTTTGCTAGTCATGTAATATTATACAAAATTAACTCATATTGAATGGATTTTAAGGACGTTTATAGAAGCACTACAAATTGCTCATCTCTTTCCCTCATGCCTACAATTTGCAACATTTAAGTCAAATAATAATTTTATCTCAAAAAATCTGCATATGAGGATTTTTAAAGAAAATTTCCTCAGTACAAACTTCTCTGAATGTTTCGTTATTTTTTATTTTCGAGAAAAAATTCGTTGAAGCATTAGATTAAAATACTACATGTTTAAGATATTAAGAATAAAAAATGCCAGTATGAAGTTTCCGCTAAAAGCCTCCAATATCCCCTACATTATAAAAATTGTTTGTAATTTTGTACCTACAGCTAATAAATAACAAATTACTAAAATTTACACCACAATAAGTTAGATGTATTTAGAACCAATCGTATTTTAAATGTTTTATAGTTTTGAGTTTGACATTTCCATTTATGTGGTGTCACCAATCAGTTACCATCATAAATCATGCACTTTTCAAAGATATGAATATCGTTTAAGGTTCTTGTAAAATAGTCATTATCCTAATGGCTTTATACATTCTTTTGTTTTCAAATAGTATTATTTACCTCTCCTCGCCTCCTTACTTGATTAATTCTGTGGACTGCATTTCCGCTGCATTCAGCGCTGCCTGTTGAAGTATCTGCTTAACTACACATCACTCTTCGATATCGTTCTGTAATCCTCCTGTTTTTAAGTTAATCAGCAGTAGATTGTGATACAAATGTGATAAGTATATTATGGAGAACAAGGAAGGCTTTGATAATATGTATGAAGGTTCACGTTGACAGTCGTCGCTTGTTTCAAGTAAATCCATCGGATGTTGCTATTCGAGGCAAATAAAGAAATGGTTATTCCAACAAGAAGGCCCTACCTCATTGTTTATTTAATAAGGATAGTCGTTGCATTCTTGCACCAATTGCCTACAATAGAGATTAAATATGAAGCTAATTGTTTCATTCTACTGCTCACTAATAAGTCAATCTATTAAAGAAATAATTCAAATAACGATATTTGTATAAAGGAAAATAATTATTCACCATAAATTTATAAATGTTGTATAGTGATTAATTCAAAGTTTATTATTTTCTATTTTTTTCCTGTATTTCATATCTTTTCTCTATTTTTCTAAATAGAATATTTGATTTGTAGAATGGCATACTACTATAGCTAATTTTGTAATTAATCCAGTGCCTTTGCTAAACAAACATAAGTTAATTGTTCTCGTTACTCTTCAAGATTCCGACAGTACTGAAATTCTATGCATCAACATCCTTTCAATTACCTCCGTCTCATTCAGTGACAGGAAGCCCCAAGGAATTGTTGTAAATTTGCTTTCAGTATTAACTAATTAAAAAAGTGTAATTTATACTTGTATTTGTGATTTGTTCCCATACATTCATATGCAGAGTGCACAGTTATTGTAAATATGTACTTCTAGTCCTTTTCATCTCAAGTAGAAAGTCAGATTTAAATTTCAAATTAGTACAGGAGCGAATATCGTTGTAAGATTAGTACATGCACTCATGTTCATATGAATACATGATAATATGGCAACATAAAGTATAGTTGGTTTATTGTATATGACGGGGCCACATGAGAACTAATAATGAACAATTTTATTATTTATTTCTGTGTGCAAATGATGATAACATACGTACTTTTAAACACAAGGCTTCCATCTAAGGAGGAACTAAAGCTCTATCTCTGTTGGCCCAACTTTCTCAAAGGAAGCAATTAATAAATGTACTAGTTGCAATAAATATACCATTACTAGTAATTAATATACATAACATTAGAGGATGTAACTGTAGTAAAACAGCGAAACAAGTGGGTAGGTAAGAAGTAGAAGGAGATTATAAAACAATATGCTTGGAGAAAGTCGAGCATTATAGAACTGACTGCTTCCCAACTGCCTAGTATCCTATTTGCTGCAGAATAAGCAAACAGTATAACCCGTGGAACCGCGAAGTTGCATTCAGATGATCTAATGAACTTCACTTTTGTTCTAAAATCCACGAACGGACTGAAATAGTGCACATAAAACTTAAATTACGGCACACAAGACTCTTAATAGCGATTCGTTAACATGGTGGTACTGCAACTTTGGTGAAAAGGGAAGTTAACAAAATCAATGTAGAGGCAGAGTAGTTGTTTGATTGATTTTCATTTGTTTGGTTTGCAAGGTTCTCAAATGAGACTGGAACGAAATTACAGCTCACTATAGATCGCTAGTGTTTACAAAACGTCAAGCTACTTTGACGTTGATGAAACAGTTTCATTTGTTGGCATGTTGCAATTTTATTACGGTCCCTTACTAGACATGAGGTTAATAATAACGGAAAAGTATATCTTATTTTGCGGTATTTGGGATCTTTCTTCTCTTTTCGCATCACTATATAAAGCTTCTCAGAAGATGTTATGTACTGTAATGCCATTGGGGATTTGCAAAGACTAATATACTTTGTCCTTAATTTCAGCTTGCATGATGTTATATAATTAACTCTCTGATTATTGCATTTAATGATTAGATAATTAATTGAGGTTAATTAAATCAGGTAGCTGCAAGTAAATAATCCTGTGTGAAATTTCGGGACACGAATCACATTATCTCCAAAGTTTACATTACCTGTTCGTTTGGATATAATAAAACATTAATTGAAGCTTTTCAAGTAATTTTCTGTTTTGGAAAACGCGTTTTAAAACTGTTTTACAAAAAGAAAACGCTTGTAATAATATTGGTTCTGATTAAATTGTTGATGAAAATAGTTCTTGAAAAGCTCGATATAATATTTAAGAAGCTCTAACAATACTTCATAGTTATTTGTGTAAGTACACGAGCCACCATAGGAAAAACTCTTGTTATGGTCTATGAAAAGCACAAGGATCATGTAGAATTTGCACGCTGAATGAATGCATTTTATTTTATGTAATAGTCCAGAATAAAGCTACTAATCAGTTTGAAAAAGTTACTTAATTTTACGTTAAATAAAGATTACAAATCAAGCTGAAAAGGAAAAAAGTATGAACAATGAACGTAATAAAGAAACGAAGCTGCTATACTTAACAATATATTACTATGCATCACTTTAAAAAGAGAATCATTCCAATATAAAATGCATTTGTTTCTCGTTTACACATGTACAATGTTTTACTAAACATTCGTACAACCCAGTTCACGTTTGATTACTTACAGTGCTTTCCCTTATTTAATATTGGCACGTCCAACCTGGTGAAATAATTGTTCATTCATTGAATTTCCATTCCCTTTTAAAACAATATAAAATGTTACTGGACATGTCAAATGTAATGTTTACAACTTAAGATTAGGCTTACCGCTCTCAAATAAAAGTTCGAACTATAAACAGACAGATGTATAGCAGGAATCTTTTCAACTTAATCTTAAAGGTTTTCTACGTTATATTTTGATCGCTTGAGATTATTGTAAAATCTTATTCGTCTATATAGAAAGCTTTCTTTAGAAAGTTTGTATACATGCATAAATTATTTCCGTTACATGCACTATGTAACTGGTCCTGGGATACTGTGTTAAATTGATCTAGCTTAGCTTTAACATAGTTCAAGAGTTTAAAAGTATGTTACTAAGGATAAAGTTGCTTTTTAATTTCCAAAAATGTGTTGCAGCTTGTTTCAAATTTATATTTATAATTGAACGAATGATATCTTTTTGAATTTTAAATGCTTTTGCTAGACCTGAGGTAACCCAGGCCATTATCTACCATAAACGCTAGATGAATGAAAGTTTCGCAGAACTAAATATCCGTAATATTGCAACTTTTAGTGCGGTTCTATTAGAGTGAAGCATGAAGTTCTGTTGCTAAGATTTCAATGTCATAAATCTATGTACTTTCCCCACCTTTGACTGCAATGGTCCTATCGGCGACCGTTCTCCTTTGCAACACGTCGCAATGGTGTTATCTTGTAGAATTTGGGTTGGTGATACTTTGGATTTCGTTTATTTTAATCATTAGATCACACAGACATTCGCACTCTCATTCATACTTCTAGACTCTGGGGAAGATGGGGAATCATCTTGATTGGTGCCGGCCTCAATAGCGTAGATGGTAGCATGTCTGCCTCAAGTTCAAGAGGTCACGAGTTCGAATCTCGGTCAGGGCAAGTTACCTGGGTACGATTTTTCCGGGGTTTTCCATTATTCTGAAAGACGAATGTCGGGTAATTCTAAGCTCCATGGACCTCGGGCTGCTTTGGGCATCATTTCACCCATTTTCATTCATCGTCAGATATGACTTACATTTACCAACACACTAGTATCACCAGTGTATAGAGCGATATGTTAACAGTAGAAGCCATGTCATTGTTGTGTAAAATGTACCAAACGGTACCAAAATCGACGCTTGTATGCGTTTGTCTCTTTTGTAATAAAGATGTTTCTAAAATATTTTCAGATTTATATGAAAGGACAACTTCTACCATTTACTCCCTATTTTCCAAATAGTTTTGAAACCAATGCGACATCTGCAACATAATGCTTGTTCAGTAAAAGACTAAGATTTGCTAGTTGGAAGCCTCAAATTAAGAAACAATCAAGTGTACCATTCCGTTATATCAGATGCTTCTTTTGCAAACAGAATTATTGTTGTATGTGTTAATCACCTTGTACATATCTCAAGAAATTGCAACAGAAGTATTAAAACAAACAAAAAAGTTAAGGGGGACAGCTATTTATGTCATCAAGGATAAATCATACGAGCAAAGAAAACAAAGGAAGAGGATAATAGAAGAAAGGAGTACGGAGAGGAAATAAAGGTTTAATGCATTTCTACGAAGTGGCAAACTGTGGATTGAAGGGCAAGTGGCTGAGCGAAAAGAAGCATAAGTAACAACAAGAGATCTGAGTGTTGAGGCAGCTGAGACAAACTGACTTCGATATCAGTTGCGGACGTCCAGAAAAGAGAGTGCACTGACGGAGGGAAGCTGCTGAACATTGCAGATGGAACAGAAGAGGGAGAACACTCGGAAAGGACAACCATGAGAAAGAAAGTTAGGTAAGTCGAAATTGCATTATGGCATTATGCTGCGGGAAACAAGTGTGGGAACACAGGAGATCAGGGACAAGAAGAGTGAAGTAAGTCTGGGGTAACAAAGGGCTGGAAAAGAGTGAGAATTAGGCAAGGGAGGTGAGATGGAGGGTCATATCAGCAAGGCAAAATTATGGCTATTACAGGTTAATTGAAAAAGTAAAGAACAGAATGGAGTCGTGCGAGAAAAGGATATGAGCAAATTTATGAAACATTAGATAATAGGGGAAAGGGGAGAAGGGGCAAATGAAGCAGGATAACTGTAAAAGGGAAAGTGTGCGCAAGAAAAAAGAAGCAATCTAAGTGAGGATATCACAAGAGTTAGGTTAAGTAAATCTGTCAAAGTGAAATGACAGTAATGTGAAGTTGAAATAGGAAGTAAATAATGTTGTTGTTGTTTTTTTTTTTGTGTAATTTACGTCCTCCAACGTTAAGTCATATCGGACGATGAGTGGAACGGGTGAAATGATGCTCAAATGAGCCCAGGGTCCCTAGAGCTTAGAGTTACCCGACATTCGTCTTTCAGGATAAGGGAAAACCCCAGAAAAACCTTATCCAGGTAACTCACCGTGACCGAGATTCGAACTCGGGACCTCTTGAACGTGAGGCAGACATGCTACCATCTACACTACCGAGGCGGGCGTGGTCAGGGAAAGTTAAACATTTTGCAAATAGCTAAAAATTAATATTGCTGAAGCAATGGCATATAGGCAAGAGCAGTGAGCTTTGGAAATGCTAATCGAAATATTTTCTTGCCATAGGTTTAACCTGAACGCCGTCTTTAAGCGCTAAGAATTTCCAATATGATTATATGTAAGACTATAAAACAAAAAGAGGAATAGACGCATTTTATAAACATGCTCTTTTACCGGTTCAAATTCCATCTAAAATCTGAATCTCCACTAGTTATGTTTCTGGTTTGAAGTTGCCCTTCGCTAATGAACCACCTTTCCCTTTCTAATTTTCAAAACCGGGTTTAGCAACTTCCTGGTATCTGATTAACCGAATCTTCGGACAAATGGATTTCTTGCCGTTGTGATTCCACTACGGCTCTAATTTCTTTGCTACACTGCCTCAACTAACTGCTTTTTCTTAATGAATGTTAACTAATGTTCTGGATTCCGTATAAACATTTAACGCATGTACATTACGCATTTATTTTAACCTGGAGAAATTACTTAATGCAGTCACATAGCTCCTAATTGTTTTTATAGGTTTTATTCCTACTTTATATAATTATTCTTACTCCTCATTAATTTTGGAGTTAACATGTCACTAGCCCTTCCTTTTGAATCAAAGTTTATTCTGTAGAATCAACCAACTCATCAATCTTATTATTCAGAAACGTCATTATTTCAGCTATATTATGTATATTACATATTAAACTTCAGCTCCATAACTTTGAGTCGTGCACTAAACAAGGAAATGGTGACTCATTTTGCATTGACCTTATATATTTTCTCTCGAAATAATTTCGGTAATGAATAATACGCAGGAAATAATTAAATTTCAATTTTCATGCTATTTACACAATGTATCCATCTGTAAAGTGTCGTCGTGATTCCAATACACCTTTCTGATTTTAACAGTGTTTATTTCATTTGGATTAAAAGAGCCATTTATTCTCGACTACGGTTTAGGTCAGTATTGCTGAGTCAATAAGGAAAACACTCTTTAAAATCAGAGAAAGAAAGAGACAGTGAAGGAGAGAGTGGTTTCCCAGACCACTGTGTCTTGAAACTACAAATACGCGAGTATATTACCGGTTATGTCTGGAATGTTCAGGAAGTGGTGAGGATAAGTGTGAAACTCAGAGCAGCGCGTGTCTGATATCGTGTCTATGTGTGCCAGCGTAGAAAGGAATATTTACAGTCCAGTCGCATATACCTCCGGCCCTGGCTGTCAATATATACCGCTGCTGTGGGACTGTAAAAGTGTAAAACCACGGAGAAATTCTTCCCCGGAGCAGAGTGCCACACGACCGAGTCGACACTTTGTGCTATGAAAACCTTCGCAAGAAGGGAAGACTGACGGAAATACTTGAAGAGTAACCACAAATACCTGAGATGGTTTACCCAAGATAGACTGGAACCAAAGCAATGCATCCTTTGTTAATTTAAATGTTTACATGCAAATAATAATAATAATAATAATAATAATAATAATAATAATAATGATAAAGATAATAATGATAATGATAAAGATAATAATGATAATGATAAAGATAATAATGATAATGATAAAGATAATAATGATAATGATAAAGATAATAATGATAATGATAAAGATAATAATGATAATGATAAAGATAATAATGATAATGATAAAGATAATAATGATAATGATAAAGATAATAATGATAATGATAAAGATAATAATGATAATGATAAAGATAATAATGATAATGATAAAGATAATAATGATAATGATAAAGATAATAATGATAATGATAAAGATAATAATGATAATGATAAAGATAATAATGATAATGATAAAGATAATAATGATAATGATAAAGATAATAATAATGATAAAGATAATAATAATGATAAAGATAATAATAATAATAATAATAATGATAAAGATAATAATAATAATAATAATAATAATAATGATAAAGATAATGATAATAATAATAATGATAAAGAATAATAATAATAATAATAATGATAAAGAATAATAATAATAATAATAATAATAATAATAATAATAATAATAATAATAATAATAATAATAATAATAATAATAATAATAATAATAATAATAATAATAATAATAATAATAATAATAATAATAATAATAATAATAATAATAATAATAATAATAATAATAATAATAATAATAATAATAATAATAATAATAATAATAATAATAATAATAATAATAATAATAATAATAATAATAATAAACAAGGTACATCACTCATCACCTTAACTACTTCTTGCAAAGCAACTCAAAGTACATCAAGACCACTTGTTTTTGCACGGAAGAGAAACAGCAACAATTTGCTTAGACACAATGTTGTTAGCTGTTAATTTTCACGCGCATCTCTCCTAGAGCAAACCGTGGCTGAATTCTTCGGCTGATTCACAATTGGAAACTAGTGAGAGCAAACCATTATTTCGAGCATTAAAAGTGTTACTAAAAGTCGAACAGCGATGCGAATTTTATTATTTATGGGTTAAAATGTAGCTTAAGACTTCAAGCGTTAAAACAGTTAAAACTGCTATCTCCCCCCCTCTCTCTCTCTCTCTCTCCACCCTTCCTCTCTCTCTCTCCCCTTTCTCTCTCTCTCTCTCCCCCCTTTCTCTCTCTCTCCCCCCTTTCTCTCTCTCTCTCCCCCCTTTCTCTCTCTCTCTCCCCCCTTTCTCTCTCTCTCTCCCCCCCTCTCCCCCCCCTTCCCCCCCTCTCCCCCCCTCTCCCCCTCTCTCTCCCCCCTCTCTCTCCCCCCTCTCTATCTCCCCCCTCTCTCTCTCCCCCTCTCTCTCTCCCCCCTCTCTCTCTCCCCCCTCTCTCTCTCCCCCCTCTCTCTCTCCCCCCTCTCTCTCTCCCCCCTCTCTCTCTCCCCCCTCTCTCTCTCCCCCCTCTCTCTCTCCCCCCTCTCTCTCTCCCCCCTCTCTCTCTCCCCCCTCTCTCTCTCCCCCCTCTCTCTCCCCTCTCTCTCTACCCTCTCTCTCTACCCTCTCTCTCTCTGCCCCCTCTCTCTCTCCCCCCTCTCTCCCCCCTCCCCCCTCTCCCCCCTCCCCCCCCTCTCCCCCCCTCTCTCCCCCCTCTCTCTCCCCCCTCTCTCTCCCCCTCTCTCTCTCCCCCTCTCTCTCTCCCCCCTCTCTCTCTCCTCCCCTCTCTCTCACCCCCTCTCCCCCTCTCTCTCACCCCCTCTCTCCCCCCCTCTCTCTCACCCCCTCTCTCTCCCTCCTCTCTCCCCCCTCTCCCCCCCTCTCCCCCCTCTCTCCTCCCTCTCCCTCTCTCTCTCTCTCTCCAGCTTCAAGAAACTTCAGACCCCCAGATAGATTTGCGGAAACAATAGTTCAGCAGCTCCACAATAATTGCATGAAAAGCAATATTTAGATTCGTGAAAATCATCAAGCCAAAATTACAATTGTTCTTCCTAATCACAATTAATTAATGAACGAAAAGTGACTTCTTTTTGTAATTTACGTCCTCCAACCTTAAGTCATATCGGACGATGAATGGAGTCGGTGAAATGGTGCTCAAATGAGCCCAGAGTCCATAGAGCTTAGAGTTACCCGACATTCGTCTTTCAGGATAAGGGAAAACACCAGAAAAAAACCTTATCCAGGTAACTCACCCTGACCGAGATTGGAACTCGGGACCTCTTGAACGTGAGGCAGACATGCTACCACCAGGCTACCGAGGCGGGCAAAAAAGAAAAAAAGTGACATTAGAAAAGCTATTAGTAGGAGAACATATGAATGAAGAAGTGTTTTGATACTAGAAGCGATTTGGAATTTGGAGAGTGTGTAATTGATTTTCATGTGCAATTTGTGTGTAATGAATAATATTGTAGCCGTTATAATAATTTATGAGTGCATGCATTTGCATGTATAATAAACAGAAGGCTATAAATCGAGGCATACATTCAAGGCTTTATAATTATTAATGACAAGTACGTCATTGCTGACACATTGTGTCAAGCAACCTGAATATTCTCCTTTCCGTTTATTTTTGGCAGCATCCTAGACATCTTCTACCCTAGTGTGGAATACTGTTGTACGCAATTACAAGAGCTTGTGAAATAATTGAGGAGGAATGGCTCATTTATATTTTATAGCACCCAAGGATCTATATGTACATGATAAATTTACCATTTATGCCGAACTATTCTCAAAGTTTTAGAATAGGCTTCAGGCTTATGGTTAAAATGATAGGTGAACTAAATTTGGAATAATTATTTTCTTATTTTTCTGGTAAAAATGCTTTTCGGTAAGCAGTTAACAACAAAGTTCATTTAAGTGGTCTGAAACTCCTGGCATGTTTCATTTATGCACTTTGAAAGACAAATTAGTAATAGCAATCCATCTTTGTGAATCTGACTTAATTTATAATTTATTTTGGAATAAACATATTTGGATTAATATGTACAATAATTATGCTACTAAATTTTAATGCCTGCTTAAATGTGTCATTTAAAAATGAGTGTAAGGTAAGCGTGAGTGGTTTGGTTCGGCGGCGACTCGGATTAGTTTTCCGAAATCTGTTCCCTAGATTTGCATTGTTGTGTTGGAACTACCTTTGTGGGCGAAGAAGTTAACTACCTGAGACAGTAAGATAATTCTGTTTCTTCAGTCTAAGTGAGAAATAGAGCGCCTTTTCCAGATAGGAGATATATAATTGCTCACTTTCTGGTATTTTATTACTTTTTAAATTCATTTAAGATGTATTTATAACGAATGTGCATTGAAATTTCTTCATAAACTTGTACAATAAGAAAGTACAGACGTTCATACTTGCATGATACTTGTTTCTATGATGGTTACTTAATCACTGCTGCAACTGGGCAAAAATAAATACCGGTACAAACACGGGCGAAGCGGATTAAGGTAAGGCAGGGATTCAAATGCTTTTCTTTTCTTTTTAATTTTTTTATTTACGTGCTCCAACGTGAGGTCATATTCGACGGTGAACAAAATGGGTGAAACTATGCTCAAATGAGTCCAGAAAGATGGAAAATTGTAGCAGGAAATCTGTGTGGGCGCTGAAGGAAAGAAGCAATACATATGTGACAAATATGTGTGAGGTATGAATATACGAGGCATGTTTTTTTTAAGTCAGTACCGTTTTGGAATTAAAAAAAGACGTGCATATATATCGAAATAATTCTATTTTTACATGAAAGCCTGTACCTTACTCTACTTTTCTACATGATTTCCCTGAATATTGAGGCACTTGTCATACCGTGGCACCAGTTTTTTAATACCTCCTCATAAAATTCTGCCGCCTGACGTGTTAACTACTTTATCACAACTGTTTTGACTTCGCTATCGTCTTGAAGACGCTGACCGCCCAGATGTTTCTTCAAGTGCAGGAACAAATGGTAGTCGCTGGGCGCCAGATCAGGGCTCTATGGAGGATGATCTAGAGTTTCCCATTGAAAAGATTTGATGAGATATTTAATCCGATTAGCCACATGTGGACGGGCATTGTCATGCAGCAAAACGATACCCTTAATCAACTTGCCATGTATTTTGTTCTGGATTGCACGGCGCAGATTGTTCAATGTCTCACAATAAGATGCTGCATTGATTGTCTCATTACGAGGCAGAAACTCCACTAGCAATACTTCTTTTCTGTCCCAAAAACTGTGCACATGATTTTTCGGGCAGAAATTGTTTGCTTAAACTTCACTTTTGTGGGTGATGATGAATGTCGTCATTCCATGGATTGTTGTTTTGATTCTGGTGTGACGTAGGCCACCCATGTCTCGTCACCAGTAACAATTTGGTCTAAAAAGTCTTCACCTTCATTGTGATACCGTTCAAGGAAAGTCAATGCACTGCCTAAACGTTGGGTTTTGTGCAAATCCGTTAACATTTTCGGAACCCAACGTGAACACAATTTCCGGTACTTAAAGTTCTCGATCACAATGCTATACAAAACACTACGAGAATATTGAGGAAAGTAGTCGCACAATGTTGAAATTGTAAATCGTCTGTTTTCTCCCACCTTTTCTTCCACTTTCTGCACCAAATCTTCAGTAACGACCGAAGAACGCCCATTATGCACATTTGTGTAGCCATCTTTATATGTTCTCACCCATTTCTTTACCATTCCATCACTCATAATGCTTTGTTCGTAAACTTCACGGATCTCCCGATGAATATCGATCGGTTTTACGCCTTTAGCACTAAGAAATCGTGTAACAGCTCGTACTTCACAATCGGCGGGACTCACAATTGTCGGAGGCATCTTAAACACTCAGTAACCAACGTATACAATGAAGAATCAGACTTTAATGGCGTCAGTGCGTAGACAAGAGAGGTAGGTAACCAGCGCGCATGCGCGGAACGCCGACCGTAGCGCTGCGGCGGCGGAATGTCAAAACGGTACTGACTTAAAAAACATGCCTCGTACAAGTGTATAAATGTGTTGTTTTGTTCTAGAAGTACCATGAAGTTCCACTCCTCACCCCCTAAACGCTTCAAATGTTTTGAGTGATCATCTGTGAGCATGCAGTAGTAAAAGAATCATTTGGTATGTTTCATTACACTCTATAATAATTTCAAGATTTGATTGACATTTTCTGTTATGCTACTGGTCACATAAAATTAATAACTTTACATTTTGCTACACGATCTTTTATTTTTTTCTCAACCCACTTGCCTAATATTTTGATATGTATTTGAATATACACTCTTAGTTATATGACTATCTGGACAATAAATAGCTAATTGTGGAAACGTAGAGTCAGACTGAAAAATTCAATGCCGTAGCCGGTTTAGCCTACACACGTCCAGTGTGAAAGAACAGTTAATTTCCATTAATTGGCCTAATAGTGGTTAACTATGAAGCCCGGGCCTTAAAGTACTTGCATGTTGTAAGTCTCCATTAAGGTAGTTGTCTCATGTGTTTATGATAACTCCTCAGTGGTCTACCGGGAAAATACTAGTTAGTTGGAGAATTTAATGTCATATCGGCTCAATGGTAGAGCGGCTGGACAGAAACCAGAAGATCCGTGGTTCAGATCCCGGCTATGGCATTGAATTTTTCAGCCTGACTCTACGCTTCCACAATTTAGCCTACACACGGCCAGTGTGAAAGAATAATTAATTTATATAAATAGCTAATTGTTTCGCATTGACAAACGGAGCTTTTAATCGCCAGTAGAAATAATATTTTATTTTATTTTATACATCTCAATGTATCCCTTACTATTTCTAGAATGAAAACTGCTTCCGTTTGACTGATGGATCCAGTGTTATTAGCTCGAATGTGTACCACTTTCTTTGAAATTTCTGAAGCCACTCAATAAATTTAGGACTGTTCACCAGGACACCTTCTACATATTTTGATAAAAATCTGTAAATTTATGACTTATCCTGCAAGAGCATGTATTACACTTTCAAACAGATAGTTATATTCCCTAATATCAAAACCCATGTAGCTTTTTGTTGTTGTCGTTGTAATTAACGTCCTGCAACATTTAGTCATATCGGACGATGAATAAATGGGTGAAATGATGCTCAATGCGTCCGGGGTCCATGGAGCTTAGAGTTATCCGACATTTATCTTTCAGAATAAGGGAAAACCCCGGAAAAGCCTTATTCAGGTAACTCACCCTGACTGAGATTCGAACTCGGGACCTCTTGAACGTGAGGCAGACATGCTACCATCTACGCTACCGAAGTGGGCCCTATGTAGGTAAGTAGGTATATTCATAAAATAATCATTAAGTCTTTGATTAGCATACATATGTACCTTAAGTGCCACTCTGTGCTATATTCAAAATTCTCTTTTCGGAAATGCTGATTTGCCCATGATGAAATGAAGAAATTGTCATTTACGGTTTTTAAATATACATAAGAGCTATTCATTACCACATTCATATATCTATAACTGTAGATTGACATAAACTAGTACACTACTGAAAAGTATGAATATGCGACCCAGCAACAAGAAAACAAACATTGGATGATGAATACGTAAAATATAAAGCGATTGACAATGAAGCAAGCAAATATACAGATATTATATATGTAACTTAAAACTTACTTATCTTATAATAAACTATGACACTTTTTTATAAATTGTTCGGGATCACGATTTCATGGAAATTCATCCAATCGTCAGCCGCAACCAACAAAACTGTCGTCATCGTTACAAATGCTAAATGTTAACATATTCTTGTTAGTACTACCAAGATCTGTAAACGAAAGAAATTTAAAAACAGAGTCGAATGCCGATATTTCAAAATATTTTACGCGATGTTTCTTTTTAAAATGAATATCCTTTGCCAAACCATTAAATCTATTAGACCATTTAATTGTTTTAATATTTTAACTTCTGGATTTATTTCGTGGTTAAATGACCAAAACTGATCTACAACGGCCGATTTATCAGTCTTTTTATACTTAATGTTACGAAAATGTTTTTTCGTTCTGGTTTCTAAATTACGCTTTGTCTTTCCAATATAAACTTTATCACAATCCAAACAATTAAACTGATAAATACCAGATTTTTAATTATTAGGAATTTTATCTTTTAAGAGAAATGCAATAAATTTTAATACTATATTTATTTTGAGAAACTAAAGTTATACCAAACTCTTTAAAAAAAATTGAAAATGTTTACTAACCCAAGTATGGTAAGTATTTTTTAATTGTAATCGCCTTTTATTATTAAGGGTAGAAATATAATTAACAGTCTTTGATACTTAAATTTTTGAATTTTTATTTATAGGCTTTATTAAAATCATTAATTAAATTTAAGATAAGTGAAGTTTAGAGTTACAAATTGTTATATTTGAATATATTGGATGATGTTTTTAAAGAAAATAATACGAAGAGCAGAGTACAGAATGCTCTGAAGCAAAATTAAACATCCATAGCACATAGTTCTTATTTCTGCATCTTTAATGCACATTTCTACGAGGATCGTCTCATAAGTCTGATAAATTCCCATGAAGGGGTGGAAATTTCTTGTTGCAACTTTGTCGATGGTAAGCTTAATTGTTCGAAAGATTGGACAGAAAATTTAAATGCTAGAATATACCGTTCATTGTTGACAGGCGTCTGAATTAGACAGTGTCATACCTACGACTGAAAATGAAAAACAGAGTTTCATGCTGTTATTAAACACTTTCATTTAAAGGGTTGCACTGCCGCATAGGTCAAAACTAAATTATATGAAGTTCACTCGGACTCTGCACAAATATTTACTTCTGGATAAATGAATTTAAACTTGGCCGTAGAAGCCCGAAGATGAATCGCACACTGGTCGCCAATTGAGGTTACCACACGGGACACCACTGAAAAGATCCACGATCTAGTTGCGCAAAACCGCCGAATAAAAATTTCGTGAGATTGCTTGTAGGCATCTCAACTGAGCAGTTGCACAGCATCCTCCATGAAAAATTGGCAATGAAAAAGCTGTGCACAAGATGAGTGTCGTGATTGCTCAAAGTCGACCAAAAGCGAATAAGGAAGAACACTTCTACCGAGGGTCTGGCGATGTTTAATCGCAATCCGCAAGACCTTTTGCGCCGATTTGTGAACGTGGATGAAACTTGGATTCATCATTACACGTCAGAGTCAAAACAGCAGTCCAAACAATGGACAAAGCCTGGTGAAAGTGCACCAAAGAAGGCAAAGAATCATTTTGTAAGCTAGTAAGGTGATCGCCACTGTTTGTTGGGATTCACAAGGAATAATCCTCACAGACTACTTGTAAAAAATCAGAACCATAACTGGAATATATTATTCTTCATTGTTAGATCGTTTGCAACATGAGTGGACTAAAAAAAGAACCGAGATTGAAAGCAAAAGGTGCTCTTTCTCCAGGATAATGCAGAGTCGAACACTTCAGCAATCGCAATGGTGAAAGTGCGTAAGTTGGGGTTTGAATTGGTTCTTCATCCACCTTATTCACCAAACTTAGCCCCAAGTGACTTCTTCCTGTTCCTAAAGTAGAAAATTTGGCTTGGTGGCAAGAAATTTTCATCAAATGAAGAAATGGTAGTCACTGTTAACGAATATTTTGCAGACCTTGACGAAACCTATTTTTCTGACGAGATGAAAAAGCAGGAACATCGCTGGACCAAGTGTATAGCCGTCAATGGAGACTATGTTGAGAAATAAGGTGATATGTTCACGAAAGTTTGGTTTTTAACAGAATTATCAAACGACGCTCGTGTGTACACCTATAAATGAAAGTTTACAAACTAAATGTCAGAGTTGATATTTCACGTCCTGAAGCAGTTTAGAAAAAAGTCTGTTACGTAAGCTCTGGTCAAAATAATAGGCCAAATCTGTGCTTAAGTAAACAGACATTTTGGTGTAAAATAATGTTTTACTTTTTGAAGTTGCCGCTCGCTAATATTTGCTCCTAGATACCGGAAATATGAATGTTCTCAATCACAATGAACAGCCTAAGTCATCCTCCCGTTCTCAGATGTAGCATAGATTGGCTGCTGTTACAGAAGTACGAACTTTTTCCTTATGACTGAAGATCAATTTGTTGCCACAGTGAACGATTTTTCCAAGTTTTGTCCCGTTGTTTGTCTTCTCCCAACTTCTTTGAAAGATGAATTTCTCTTATAATACGACATGGAACTTTCCTTTCATATGAATTCCGAGTACTCAACTTTCTTATAGCTGCTCTTTTCTGTAGATCTTCTTTATTTATTCTTTGACGAAACACTTTTGTTCGACTTCGAATTCTGTAGATGACCGTTAAGCTCAAACAGGGAGTCTAAGAGAATTGTGAAAGTAAGTCTGTAACCGTACATTGCAGATATTTTTTATTTTAAATATCAATTGCTCAATCAGCGTATTACATAATCCTAGTTTTCTTATTCTTTTCAAAACACAGCTTCATCCAATTTTCTCTTATCATAATATGAATCATTTATTTTAGTATAGTCTTTTCAGTAGCAGTTAACGTGTCCTTCTTCCGAAAGCATTATTGAATGCAATGTTTCTATTCACTTCTAACCATATATGTTCAATGATATTTAGAATATAGCCATAAGAGAACAGTTGTCTAGCCATGTTTAGCAGCCAATTTATCAACAGCGTGCATTTTATGTTTACTCATTTTCCTTCATAAATTTTTGCTACGGTATATTGTCCTTGGGGCTGCTGATGGAAATTCTAACATTGAAATACAATATGAATTTTGTTAGATCTTCTCTATTCTTTGGCACTGAGTATAGCTTACGCAAATGATATGGAGCGTTGTCCATTTAAATTACGGATGTGCCTACTACCATTTCTTTTAAATAGCCTCAAACTACTCCTTAAATACTGCTGAATTCATGGCACCATTGCAATCCACTGGGAGGTGCATTAAACTTCTGTTTTACAAATAATGCATTCGGTACAAATTTATCTCTAGCCGCGTATGTAAAATAAGAAACCTTTTGTCTTTTCGGGTAAAAACTGTGCATCACAAGTTTATGACATCGGTCCCTCAGCGTAAAATTCGTCGTATCACACATGTCTGGTCCAGATATAGGCCTTGATATCCTTGTTCTCTGATTTACACATTTTGATTCAGGTGCCTAGTCGGATAGTAATATTCGCATTCTTTGGGATTACATACCATCAGTTTTTCTATTCTTGACCTTAAATCCCATGTCAAATACTACAGTCCGTTGGTATGGAAATTCATAATCGGTGTTATTTATTTTCCTTTTCATCTCAGAAAAGCATTTTGTTAATGTTGGGTATTAGATACTGCTGGTAAAGTTCGTATAAGGTAAACGAACTGTTTCTGGACTAAATTAGTCCATTCTGTTGAATTTGCATTACCTGTCATCAAGCTTGATAGTGTGAAATATCTTCATTGGTTATGTTTTATGTTATCTGGACACTTCTGTGTCCAGCAGTATCTGTGTTTCATAAGTATTTGCTAAATCCTCAAAATATTTATGCACATTATGTACAATGTGAACAGTTTGTTTGCGGACAGGTTTCCTCCCGCAAATGTGTGACTTAAGAATAACTGCCGATTTGTGCACTTATTATATTAGTAGTATAAATGCCCCAATACAGAGTAGTTTTTATATCTACTTAATGAATGGCATTTATGTTTGATATACGAGGGCTGTTCAATAAAAAATTATCACAATATATTTTTGACAATGTACCTTTACTCATCCTCATAATTTTGATGGTCCTTCTCAAAATAGTCCCCCCTGAATGCGATGCACTTGTCCCAGCGTTTCTGCTAGTGTTCAAAGACATGCTGGAAACCATTTGTGAGAGATCCTTCAAAATCGCCTCCGCAGCCTTCACCACTGCTTCTGATGATGGATAATGCCTCCAACGAAGGCGTTTTTTTTTTTTTTTTTCAAGTTAGGGAATAGAAAAAAGTCACATGGGGCTAAATCCGGACTATAGGGAGGGTGAAGGATGTACTCCACGTTGAGTTTTGCAAGATATTCAGCAACAACATTAGCAATATGCGGCCGCACATTATCGTGGTGCAGCATCCAGCCTGCTTCGCGGAAATGTGGTTTTTGCGCCTGATATGGACTTGCAATGTTTTCAGGACATCCCTGTAGTATTGTCCAGTTACTGATGTGTGTGCAGGTACAACATGCTGATAAACCATTCCATGAATACAAAAATATGAGATGACCATAACTTTCCCAGCAGAAGAAGCCACTTGCTTTTTGGGGGTTGATGATGAAGGAGATTTCCACACTGAGCTTTGCTGTTTGCGCTCAGGATCAAAATAATGTAGCCAAGTTTCATCAGCAGTAATTACGTTTGAAAGAGACTCCGGATCTTCCTCTAACATCACCTTTAACTGCATGTTACCTCCATTGCAGCGTTAGGCGATACTGAACATGTCTGAACTTACCTGATTCTCACAGGCGAGAACCAGGAGTACCAACAGTGAAACTACTACGGCGTGTTAGTTTCACATTAATCTAACAGAATATAATAAGATTGTATTTTAGTGCGAAGAAGTATGACCGTAAAAAAATTATGATCATTCTTTATTGAACAGCCATCGTATAAACGTATTAATTGAGAAAGCATTTCCCCAATGGCTTTCGAATAGTATTCACAATGCAATAAAAACTTAATATTGATATATAATAATTATTATACTAACTATAAAAATACATACCCATAGCTGAGAGTCCAACACGGAGCTATAGCTTTCTGGGCTGATATTCCACCGTTGAGCTGCTGCTCTTGAATATTTGAGATCACTTTAATGGTTCACCAAAATATTTGCATTAGATGAGAGAGTATAGTGGACGTAAGAGCACATTAATACGGTAGGTTTGTGTGTGCACTGGTCATGGAGCTATAAGCATGGAAATTCGAATATTCGTGGTTCGAGTTCAGCCCATCACACTCAACATGTTAAGTTTGTTTTGGATGTATAGCATAGTATAGAAAACAACTATAATGTGTAACAGAGCTTGCTGTTTATTAAATATATTTTTTACTATAATTTCTGAATTGTATGTATCGTTTGCACATTTCAAGAGGCTTTCAAGCTCTGCTGAAAGGTTTATAAGACTTCAATTGCCATTCTGTTTATAGGATCTATAATTTCTCAAATAATTTCCAACTAATTAAGCTCTTATAGCTCTACCGGTGTTACACATTGTTCATAAGTACGTCAATGTGTTCTCACAAGCTACATTTTAATTTTACCATTATAATTTATAGTAAAATATTCTCCGTTTTATAATTGTTATATGAACATTAAACTTTTTATTTTAAGCCACTAAGTATATATGTATTCTTATTATGTTTCAGTAGGCTATCTCATTTATGACTCATACTAATAAAATAGCATATATTCAAGATATATAACCGTACATATGCTCTTAATATGGCCAATGTGGAGATGAAGCGTTTACTTTACTGATTAAGTTCAAATAATACGATTAATAAGTTGAAGGTAATGAAGACAAACACGTTTAAGTAAAGACTAATAAAGCCGAGCTTGTAGGCCGTGGTCTAGGAGGCATCGAAGATGCTCATTCGAGCTCCAGCCAGGAGAGACTACGGATCACTTTACCCTAAGGATGCCAAGCGCAGTACTTGGTGAAACTTCGGTATCTTCGATGCCTTTTAGACCACGGCCTACAAACCCGGCAAATAGAAGTAGCTTTTTTTTAGTCTAGACGCCGACCGTGAAAGCCTAAGTTTATACACATTTAACTAAAACTAAAACAAAACTAGAAAATGTAGACAAAATGTGATTTGTTACCTTAGGACTGATTGTGGCATGGAATATTAAGAGAAAATAGGAATATTGTCTTACGTGTACGTACATACATAAATGTCATAATTAAGAGATAAATATACAAAGGCTCAAGTAGGGAAAATCCCTAGCAGGATCTGTCATATAGTCAGCTCTCTGTTTACTAGATATAATTAAGAGTATAAGTGTTGGTCTTTAATTAACGAGCACGAGTCATCGAAACCTGTGGTAAATTGAGTTCATAAGCTACGTAATTCTCAACACATCACATGTGATAAGACTCGCACTACTGGTACAACACTATTCAATGTAGATGATGAATAAAGATGAGTTTGTTTAAGCATTCTCTGTGACAAAGGCTAGAAATTTCGAGACTCATTTCCATTTCAGTTTACACTTTCTCTAGTAAGTGCATGCTCAACTCTTGTTAATTCACACGGCCTTCTTTGGAAGTGCTAATGGGAGTTGGTAGAGTAAGGCAGAGTACGTACATTGTGCAGAGTAGGGTATCATGAAATCTTCATCACGTAGTGAATGTTAATGAAATGGCTAATTACTATTAGCTGGCCAACAGTAATTATTTCTAGGTTAAACATTAATTCCATTTTGGACACATTGATAAATGATTAACTAGTCCTTGTTGAGAATAACCAAAGAGTCCTATTATCCTATAGCAGAAATGGTTCAACTATGTTTGCCTTTTATTAATCACGAGATTTTCTATCAAAGACTTGCACATTAAAACTTGAACATTCTGGCACCATGACCGAAACGTATTTATTTAGGTTATATATTTTCAATAATTTCCATGTATGGATCAGTAACAGAAGTGTCAAACCTTTGTCTTCGTCTACTACATGGTTTTGAGGTAACATACGAGCCTCTCGTTCCCAAGGTAGCGAGTTCGAACACGCAGGACGGTGATGAGTTCTCTCAAGCGTAATTAGTTTAAGTCCTTTTATCACTTCTGTTCAAAAAACCTAGGCAGATTATGTCAACAACGCTACGAAACATTACAAATTAAACATCGGAGAGGGTATCGAAAACGTGCTATAACGAATAACGCTGATATGTGATGGTAATGTGCTTTAAAACTTCATCTGCCTCGTCCATTATATAGTGCTACCATTTCCTTTGGTCGATTGACAGTATATCTCTGGCCAGCCTATCAAACATCATAGCCTGAAAGTTTGAATTAACATCAAAAATTAAGCGTAAATATTAATTTTATTCTATACCTAATGATTACTTAAAACTGAAGTGACGATATATGGTGTTTCCATACAGTAGGAATTGCTTATTTTGCACCTGCACTTTAGTAAGAGAAACATTTTTAAAATTCTTCTGAAAAATTAGTATATTTTTTCACATTAAATGTTTTAACAGTTTTATTCCTATAAGTAATACTGAACTATAAATTCGCAAATTTCTTTTCCCTTTTACGTTTATTACTACGTAGATACCTAAACTAAGAACGGGAAGCATACATTCCACCCAAAAATTCAATATCTAAATTTCACCGGAAATACATGCTGTACATGATCAAAAAAGCGTGTTTAGAAAAAGAGCTCAGTGTGTGTAAGTGAAATTTAAATTTTGCTTTATTTATCGACTTAATATAACTGCTGTGATTCTCAACAAACAATTCTACCTTGAGCATGAAAAAGGCTTAATTCTCCCAAGAGACATCTTTATTATCCTTGAAATACTTTTGCGTACCGTAGATCTATGACACTCCACCGGCTTTATTTCCCTTTCACAAAAGCTATGCAGAGTATTTTTATGCCTGAAAATATCCATTGCCCTTTGCGGATTAGAACACGCCACTTCCGGATTCAGAAGCTAGCGTTTTACCTCTGAGGACTGTCTGTCAATGTTAGAATAATTGGCTAAGTAGCAGACTTAGTATTTGACGTAAGCATCTTCCGTGAATGTGATACGAAGATCTCCACCCCAACATAAATAGCCTTAAATCAAACATTTGCCTGATTTAATCATCATCTTCTCTTTCCCCCAATCATAGAATTTTCCAGGAGTGACTTATATCTTCAGAACGCAATTAAAATTTCGGATTTTTTCCTCAATAATATCTCTGGCGATTTTGATTGCAGTGTATCAAATGTATATTGTCACGCCGGCGTGATTGCCTGCCGCTAAAGGGTTATATCTTAGTTACTCCATTCCGCCGGTTTTGTTGTTTCCCGTTGAGAGAAGCAAAATATTGACCATTCAAGGACAGTCACTGCCTGATGTCAGGAAGCACGAAGTCCGAGCATCATTGTTACCACGCTGGTAAAAGACCTTTCGATTACAGGAATTCTAGAACATTTGACTCAGAAAATATTTTATTCCTACGATAGACAGATTACGGCTCCTGTAAATTTCTTACGAGACCGGAAAGACATAAAAACATATGCAAAATCCGGCCTCACTCTGAAGTGAGAGAAACATAGTTGAGTGGGTCTGCAAGGAGAGCAGTTCAATTCAGCTCAGTTGCTAGTTGCCAGTTTAGAGCTGACTAGTAAGTATCAGAATTTTTTGTCAGAGTAGGCAAGCAGAGTAGTTAAAAGGGAGGCTTCCTGTGTGCATCGAATAGTTTGAGCAGCGCTAGTTGGTGCGTGAAAAGAGACATAAAGGTACATTAAACTGATTTGTTTGCTCTGTGTATTTGTAAAAAGTGAAATTGATGGTAAGTTAGCATTGGGTTACAGATACCAGTGACAAACAAGGCTAGTTTAGTGCAACTTTTTCTTGTCATTTAGTCACATTGGTGTCACAAATATCATAAGCCATGATGGGGGAAATACATCAGCAATTGAGTGAAATGAAAAATGGAAAACAGGTATGGACAAGAAAGAATTGAAAATTAAGTGTATGAAGGCTGAATTAAAACCAGATATGAGGAATGAAATGACGACAATTAATTCCTTGAAGTAAGAAATGAAGATAGCAAAGAAATAAAAAAGTGAAATATGGGACGGAGTAAATTAACAGTGAAATATTATCCTGAGAACAGAAGTTGGAGAGAATGGTGACGAAAATAATTAGGCACGCAGAAGAAAGAGACTAAAATTCATGAACACCCGGTTACCAAAAAGCACATAGAGGCTCTTGGTGGAAAAAAGGAACATCTCGACCAACACATTAGGAGGACGTTGTAGTCTCCCGGAAGGTAGAATCTAGGAAGCGAACGGTGTTTGAAAATGGAAAGAATAGATCCATTTGGGGAGCAGCTGGCGGACAAGGTAACGAGTGACCTTCAACATCAGGAGTATTAGGTATGTTGGAAGAGAGGATCGGCTCAAGGACGTCGGCTATCACCCGAGACTGTCTTGTGGAAGTAGCCAACCTGAACCGCTGAGAGTAAACCACTAAGAGATTGCTTGAAGTACGGCACATCGGAACCTATCCTTGAGTGATTGTGAATCCCTTGGACAAAAGATTGGAGGACACCATCGCTGGCGGAAGGTTACAGAGAAAGCAGCACCGGATAATAGTGGCCACGTATGCTGCAGTGACCGTGATTAGACACACCTGGCGGAAGACTTGCCATCAGTGGAACTGAATACTCCTTACCAAATAGAGACGAAATCGGGCGACAGTTTTTTGTGCAGGAGGAAGCGTTTCTGGAACATTCTTGGAGAGGAGCATCGTGTCTTGATGTTCACTGCGAAGGTAGCTGGTAGCTATATTTGAGCTGGTCGCCCTCAGGAGCTACGAGGCAATGATCGACTTGGCAGGAACGCCGTGTAGACAAGACGAAGTAACACTGCGAAGCCCAAACGAACATCCTGGAGTTTGCAAGGTAACCCTGCCACAGGATTATGTCTGCACCCATCAGGAGCAAGATGGGTGCGAAGATACAAGAGGGCCAGGGGTCACCCAACCCTGTGGAGCGCCGTCAGGTCAAGATAGCCAGAGATCGAAGAAACATCCTGTACAACCAGTAAGACTACAATGGTTGTTGGGTGTTTCCGGTGGAAAGCAATCCATCACTCTGTTTGGAAATCGTACGCTGCCCCAAACACCAACCAGGGAAGCAATGTGGAGCGGCAAATCAGTGGTAAATAAAGTCTTCTCCCGCTAGAGGTTACCCCTAGTAAAGATGCAGGGGGTACAAGGTTTGTCGGGCAAACCAACCTTGAAGAGGGAGAAATGTCGTGGCGGTAGAGAGTGCCTGTGGAAAAGGTGTTAGCTCTGAATCATCACAATCACCGTGTTTGTTGTTTGTCATCGAAAGAAGCAAAAAGCGGAACATTCAAAGAGAGCTTTTAGTGCCGTCACAAAATGCGGGCCTCGTTACCGCGCTGGATGTTTTCCAGAGAATTTCCGGATTTCCGGATTCGAAAATGTTTCAGACCTCAGAGATTCCGACCTATAAAATATTTCTCGCATGATCTGCAATGTATAAAAGTAGATGCAAAAGACATCTTTAGTCAGTTAGAGAGCAGAATATTTAGGGTCGATCTACAAAGAATTCAAAACAGTTCAGCTGCTAGCTGTGAGCTAACCAGTCAATATCGAAGTTGTATTAAAGTCGGCAAGCAGAACAGTGTAAAAGGAAAATGTTGTGTGCGTGCATAGAAAATTTGAAGTAGCGCAACCATCCAACAGACATAAAGGAAAATTGGAGTGACGTGCTTACTCTACGTAAAAAGTGAAAGTTATTGTAAGTTAGTATTGAGATAATGGTTCTACTAACAAATAATGTTAGTTTAGTGCAACATTGTCATGTCGTTTCACCATAAACCCTTGTATTTTCTGAACTCAGAATTTTTCTTCATTATGAAAGCCTTTTGTAAAGCTGATAAGCCTTAAGAGATGGACAAACAACTGAAGAAAGAGAGTAGATTTTCTTAGAAATAATTAATTTGTACCAAGCACAATTTTTGTAGACAGAATATTTCTAAGATATTCTTTGTTATTTATTATAATTTTCTAACACGTCTATTTGCTCAAATGGGAAATCGTTATTCCTTTTTAACTCCTTTTGCAAAGAATATAATTTCAAAACTATCTCACAGTGATCAATTTTTAAAACATCTGACAACTGCTTAAGCATACTGTTTGTTTTCTCCAGTTCTCCTTGTAACCACCTACAAGGAAGTGTTAACATGTTTGCAAATGTTTACCTTATAAATCAAATTGAACAGAAGGTTTAACATCTGTAGGAACAGTGTATACAAAAATAATTAGCTGAACTCGGGTGAGTGCATCAGAGGTTTACTTTCTCCACCTCATACAGATTAGATATTTTTCTACACAAAATTGTATTACCGTATTTCACTATAAATACGCGTTTCGAGGTATCCCAAACAGAAAAAGAACCATTTTTAGAAACAAGTACTTGTATGTGGGTATTTTAGTTCAACATTTTCATAGGATACACACGAAAATATTTTAAAAAATGCTCCCAGGCAATGGAATATTTTTCGTAGTTTTTGAATTTTTGAAACTGGGTTTTCAACACAAATATATATAGCTTTAATTGTTATGTGGCTTGAATCATAAACGGTCTCATAAGTCCTGTTTTTCCTGGACGACCTAGGCTAATAAACACCATCTTACTGCTCAAAAATGTTCAAATTATAAAACACTCATGTAACGAATTTTGTAAAATTCCTTTTTAGAGATAACCAGTTTGGAGATCTTATTAGTTGTTTGCCTGAATATTCCAATATTTATTCTTCTCGTAAATGGGAAGCCGTTGTTCATTTTTATCTCTTCTCCATGCAAAGAGAACGCATTTTCAAAGCTATCTGATAGCATCCAATTTGACTATCGCTTCGCTTAAAACCATTATATCACATATTCCTCTTGCATCTACAACAAAATTAGCAATAAAATAATACGTGTTCGATTAACATAAAGTATGTAAACGAATAAGCGTTTGCGAGAACATTTTGTACAAGACTAGAGAAGTTATCAGTGGAACACAACAGATTTTGTTCTTCGTTTCTTCTGCCTCTATTACTGAAACCTCTGAAACTTAATGATTCATAATTTATTTGCATATGTCGTATAATACCTAGAAATATCGGCACAGAAATCTAGATCTCTCTTCTTGGTTTAGGAAAAGATTTTATTTGGATTTTTTCTTACTTTCATAGAGGAACGTGGTATAGCTATAATAAGAAGGAATCTAAGGAACTGAAGCTCGTTACTTCAGGTATGTTCTTCCTTTGTCATAACAAGTAAATGAAGTTTATTTCTAGGAAATTCATGCATGTGTACTTAAGTCATAAATGCATGTATAAATTCATAAGTGTATACTTCATAATTCACATGAAGTTTATTAAAATAAAAATGATGCACCACTATATGTATAACTGTAAAACTACAACATATAATCTTTAATGAATTTATCGCTTTTGGTGCAGCATAACTTTAAAACACCGAGTCATTTCTATTGGATCTAGGAAAACTACAGTGAATTTCTTTTAGAAAAGCCGATTGACCCGGAGAAAGAAACCTGCATGCTCTCCTCCCTTTACTTTTGGTTTTAATTTTCACATATAATTTACATTTTTCAAGTGCTGACACTATTCATTTTTTCCTGCCTGTTTGAACAAACAACATGGAGTTTCAAAGCCATCACATAATGACCGGTTTTAAAACATTTGACTATTACTTCTGTTTACTGTTTTCTTGGATCTAAAAAGCAATGTGTATTATATATTAAATTTTTCAAACGTTTAAATAGATGTTTTATAAGTTTCTGTAAGATTAGGAACATAAACTTATGTGCATGTAAAGTAAGGGTTCGTTTAATAACTGAAAGGCACTGATATACAGAGTAATATTTATGGTCTTCACTTCCCACAGAATTGATCAGTGTTTATATCCGGAACGTCATAACGATACTGATGCATCAAGACACTGGAGAATTATAACAAGCTCACACAAAGCTGTGTGAAAATAGTATTGAAAATCAACTTTGGTCCTGACCCAGGAGCTAGGCTACATGAGCACCTCAATTAGAAACTTTATAACTGTTGAATACTAGTAATGAATCTTTGAAAAATTCTATCACTTTCTGTGAGAGGGGAAGAAGTTAACTGTAAGAATAGGGGGTGAATAAAGGGAGATTTGACTCTGTAGTTGCTAAAGTAACCATCCCACCATTCTAATTTTCAAAGGAGTTTCGTAATGACAAGCCCAACCCCTGGATCTGAAATTTACATGACAGGCCTTGGATACATCAAAGAGGAAATATTTTCACCCTGTGTGAAACATTTTTCTAAGCGCAAACCCCTAGGGTACTTTGATGCTTCATGGCCACGTAACTATCATAGGATGGTACATTACCCTGAGCAGCTGAATAAAAATTACTCTAACGATGGTCTTTACATGTACTTCGTGGTTTGTAGCTCCTCTGTAGGTCCTCTGTAGGTCCTGTTTAAAAATAGGTATTTAACGAAAGGGATTTATTCTGGAAAGAAGCCAACCAATAAATACTATTCAGTTTTTAGTTTTACTTTCGGAATACGGATCTCCTGAGCTATATTTAATTTCATTCTTAAACACAGTAAATTAAGATAAAAATGGATCAATTCTGGAAGTAAAATTGAGATTCTTTGTTGTAGGTAGTATGTTATTAAGAAAATCAGTATTTCACAAAGTCCTTTTGTAAATTTTCAAAAATATACGCATCAGCTTATGATTTATTTTTATTGACCGATATTTGGTCAAGGTATGTTTGGAGGTTAAGCTCAGAAAATTAATAACAGCACTTATTTCATTATCTTTTTATTACTATCATTTCACAATCATCATAGCTGAGAAAAACTGTTCCTTGCTTTAGGACTGATGCTACATATACTCTTGTAGCATTTTACTCTTGTACTTCTCAAAATATCTTTCTAGGAATGGCTATACACGAATATCTATTTTATACAACAGTTAAGAATATTCTTTTGATTGTAATTAAGGTCATGGTATGGTCTGATATTAATATCGGAAATATCGACACTTGGTGGAATATTATTTTTTTTTTTCATTTACGTCCTCCAACGTTAAGTCATATCGGACGGTGAAGGAAGGTGAAATGATGCTCAAATGAGTCCATGGTCCATGGAACTTAGAGTTACCCGACATTCGTCTTCAAGGATAAGGGAAAACCCCGGGAGAAACCTTATCCAAGTAACTCACCCTGACCGAGATTTGATCTTGGGACCTCTTGAGCGTGAGGCAGACACGCTACCATCTACGCTACCTAGGCGGGCCGAATATGATATACACGCATACGGGCTTACAAAGAATGTTTAAGCCTGTCGTCAAAGTTGTATGGTAAACAGTAATTTGAATATCCTATTCAAATTTAATTTTATAAATGAACATAAGTTTGAGAGTTAGCTAATACCAGAGTACAGCTCAGAATCTCATCATATTAGGATAATATACAACACGGTAAAGCATTGAGGTGTATTGATCTTCACCACAGAGCGCTACATTTGCGTGTTATCTTGTTTATTAGAGGAGCAAAATATTAGTAACTTGGCGTACAGTTGGCATACAGTAATAAATCACAAATAGAGCACATGGGAACTATTTCTGATATGAAATTTTAGGAAGTTAGTTATTACACTTAAGCATAAATTATCACTGCAGTCGCACCTACACCACTGCAGAAGACATGACTGCATCTGAACAGAATGTATATCCACTGACTAGCTCGGTACTACCACATGGTAAAGCGTGGAAGCGTATCGGAAAATATGTGAAACAACGGAGTTCTTTACGCAGGTCAATCACATATACATGCCTAAACGTTTTCCCATTTTGTATGTGCGATAGGCTCAAGCAAACAACTCCATTTTTACATGCTTTCGATACGCTTCACCGCTTTGTCAGCAGGTAATGAGGCGACACTCAAATATTGTTTTAAATATGCGCAACACACATTCGCGTGAAGATAGTTTTAAGTGTCAGTTGATTTTGAAGTGGAAACTGAGAAAGGCACGGTTCAAGAACTGTTAGAAACAGCATAAATAAAATGACGGTAAACAATAATACATCAAAATTAAATATGTGAAAGATGTTTAGTATATAAAGTATGACTTTAATTTGAGCAGTTAGTCTTCTTATTGACCAATGGCTAGCCAAATCTCTTTTAGCAATCGTAAGTCCTATTCAGGTCCGGTCGTAAATATCGCAATCTTAAGAAATCTATCTTTCGCTTTCAGGTGCTTAATTAAATTAAATAAGTATGGACTTCCTTTGCTATATTAAGTAGTAGCTCAAGTTCTGTTAAGGTTAATGTATAGATTTTTCCTCTTTAAAATATAGGTAGTGATACATTTTCTGTATTCTCATGTTTTTCCACTGGTTTTAACAGTTCCACTTATTTTAGTATATAGAGTTTTATTTTATAACTTACCTATTTATAAATATTTAATTAGAATATTAGAATATATAAAATCACATAAGATAGTTTTCTAATGTTTCATGAATTGCCCATAACTAATATTGTCACAAGAGACTGTATTGATTAATACTAATAATAGTTGATGTGACTTCAGTAGTACGTGTGACGCCATCCCCCACTCCATGACTTTTTGGTTAAAAGTTTGTATAAGCGAGTTGCTCGCCCTCTCTTGGACTAGCTTTTGGCTCGGATAGACGCATCTGTAAGCAACCTCTTGAGTGCAGGTAACTGGCCACTATGGCCACCTTTGTAATCTGTTTATTTGTAGTAAATATTCTTGTTAAGTGAATTCTACATTTAATCAGCATTACCACACCTTTGTAGTTCTTTTTTAACCTAATAGAAAATCCCAACCTCTCTTAAAGCATGCATTTCCTACCCTGAGTAATTCCGCCGTGTACGATCTGGCCATGTGCTCCTTGGCTTTTACAATCCATGGTTAGGTCGTCACAATATTTTCTCTTCAACCTCAAAATCGAAATTAGAGAAGCAGGGATGCAGAGAAATCACTTGAAAGTTTTGTACTTATATTTCACCATTGCTACTTAAAAATAACACATAGTGGTGGTACACTCTCAATATATAGACTATTTCACTAATTTTTAACTTTCGGACATAAAAGGGCCAGTTACTGAATTACTGTTGCTTGCAGAACTAAAGATGGGCTTCAGTATTCAACGCCCTGCGTGTCTATGTCTGATAATATATGTATAATGTCATTAAATTAAAAATTAAAAGCTCTTTGTTTAACTTTGTATTTACTAGTTCTCATCCCATTTTAGCCTAAACATATTGATAAGGAGTCTAGGAGAAACACGATACTACTAAGATGTTAAAAGCTAGCGCCTTCACAATTATATTATTGTAGGATAACGTCCACATGTGGTACACACAAATTACAAAGATAAGTGAAAGAAATAATTCACCACAAATAAGTCAAGTAAAATGAGATAATGACCATTTGTGCAAGTTAAAGAGAAGGACACTCTGAAGTATTTTACAGAGGAAGTCTTTGTTTAGACAGCGTCAGCCTTTAGCTCTCGGGTCTATTTTACATATTTATTAATCTGGTACATCCAGATGCATATAATTTTCCACAGAGTATTTCCTTATCTAACGCCAGCAATGAGCCAGACATAAAGACTGAGATGCATTGAGTGTCTGGGCTACTGTGTACGACTATTTTCACCATTAATTTGTAGAGTACATGCAGTTACAAGCACTACAAACCCATAAAAGTTGTATTTCCTTAGAATTAATCCCCATATGTATGAATATTTATATTCTTTACTGATATTAAGGAAGTAACGGAGGGTTAACATTGCAAAGACCAAGCTGTGTGTCTCAGGTGGTTTCGACTTTGGCCCGCATTCGGGAATTCCCGGATCAATTCCTGTGGCCAAACTTCCTCACCCATAACTTTGTTGCGAGTTTCCCGTGTCACTAAGCGAATGCAGGATAGGTTAATTACATCCCCAGAATTTTCTGCCCCTCCATTTCATCTCCATTATCATTTCACATCCTCTCTCATCTAGTGGTCTCTTTCAGGATAGAAGTGTCGGCGGTGCTTGGTTATATGATATGCTCTGAGTGAACCACTTCCTCCTCCAGTAGGTGGGTTGCTGGTCTCGGAACCGACTGCTGGGACGTCTTCGGACCACAGTATGGGGGAATGTCCTTTGTCCTGGCCTGGCGGGGGAGCTTTCCATCTAAGTAAAAGGTAGGTACCCTGCCCTCTGCACTGTAGTGACTGCTTGGGACGGCCACCCTCTGTCTGCTCTCACCTGATGGTCCCTCCCGGGGATGCCCCACTTGCGGTGCCTAAGGTTCAATGGACCAAGGCTGGTCGCAGTACCGAATCAACTCCGAAAAACAACATTAGAAAGTCGCAGTTATTTTGACTTATGTATTTTCTCAATAATTAATAAATAACCCAGATATTTTATGCACAATTCCTGAAAAATAATGGTCTGATATTTAAAGTGCTTATCAGTGATTTTTTGACAATGTTGATATTGTAATATTTTAAATCTTGTCGGTCATACTACGAGTATTTTAACAAGTTAAAAAAAGAAAGCTGTTTATAGATTTGCACAGTCACTTTTATAATATTTGATCAACACAAGATAAAAAATTGTGGTTACTTACAGCCAAAGAGTTCAAGTAGAAGTTTGCCATTGTGGATAAGATCCTGGCAGTTTCTAGTCACAAGCCATGCTGATTATTTACCCTCGTCAGGTCACGTCTCAGAAGAACTTACTTGTGCCACGCTGGCCTCGTCCATCCCCGATCCTGGCATGAAAACACGTGATGTTTGTCATCAAAACAGAGGTGACGTATGCCCTCTGTTTGCTCTTCCCTTATAAGTAGGGCCAAAGATATGTCTTGCAGAGCAGAGAGGTTATAAAAGTGGGAGGTAGACAGCCATACTTTTGTGAAACTGACGGATGTTTCAGCAGAACATCATCGTTTGAAGTCCAAATTAGACCCCGAATTAACTAATCTCTTATTTGTAACATTTAACATATTTCATTCCAATAACATATATGTTGATGTTTAAAAATGAAATTCAACATCTTGAGATATTAAAATGGGAAAATCACTCTCAAATTAAGTCCCTCATACTTGATCAAACTTATTGTCCATTTCAAACTTTTACAAGAAAGGTTTCCGAATATTTAAAAATATACGAGAAAATTAGACAAGATTTGTCAAGATCTGGCAATGTTTGACAATTCATAAATTTGTATTTACGTCTTGTGTTTTTGCCAAACTAAACCCTTCTAGAATACAGTTATATTTTATCACCTGCAAAGTAATTTAACATAAGATGATTATCAATAAAATATTGTACCTTACCTTATTACATATCATTTTAACCCCTAGACCTTGAATTACGATTAAGTAATAAATGAAAGTTACTTACACGAGTTTGACAGTCTAACGCACCATAAAACATTAACTCAACAAACCACTCTATACTTAAGAAATCTACCTGACAATGTCGTCATATGGCTTCACCTTCTTCATTCTGCTGTGGTTATCCCACAACATACATAATAGCCAATTTCGGTTAGTCTAAATCAGTTTGCAAAACTCGCATAGTTTACTTATTTTTGTTCACTTTCAGCTTTAAAGCATGTTGCAGACTTCATGACGCATATACGTATTCGCAATATTTTGATCAAAGTAATTTAATTCTTTTAATCGCGTGTGTAATTAATTGCCATCAATATTTGAAACACTTTAAAACTATTAGATTCTAGAAAACCTTGTAAAACCTTGAGCTTCACAAAGATATGTATGATCGTACAAGGAGCTTTGGAAACATATATTTCTCAAAGCAGGTTTGTTCAGTAAAATATTTTATTTTAAGCTTTTAATAAAACTTTCGTTTTATGAAATTATAGGAATAATGGTAAACCCTTGTGTAGTAACGAAAATAATTTACTTTAATACCACATGACGATCCTACAAGTTTCATTTGCATAATTTGTTATTGCATAAATCGCTATTTTTGTCACTGTTTCATGTTAACTGGAATAATATATGTTATAAATGGTTATATAACTTACGATGATACATATTTTGCTTTGCACAAAACCTTAATAAAACAGTGAACTATTAATAAAACAAGTCTGAATATGCCATTCTGAGGTCGAAGCAAATCAAAGATTGAATATCTAAAAATTTAATCTTAAACACTTGGACAGTTCAAGTATTTAAGAAAAATTTTAGGAACAGCCTGTTATTTATGGAACTGATCTGTTTCAGGGTTACAGTTTGAATCTTAGAATTTCCAACTCATTTAACATTCAACAAATTTGTGAGTATATCATCATTCTTTTGACTTTAAACTGATCTTTACCCTGAATGACAGTAGTTCAAATATATGCAGACTAAAAGAGCATAAAATAGGAAATATTTTACATTGAACAGCTTATTTCATCAGGAGATATTCCATGGAACTCTTTGTTCTTTCATTTTTATGGAATATCCCACTAAATGTAAAGACCTGGTTTACCCCACTCTACTATTTTAGTTGTACCGTCCATCTCAACCATTTCATTCTTCTCTGTTCTTCACACAAACAAAACACAGAGAGAGAAACTTCCTTTTCTTTTTCAGAATAACTTTATGAATTCAGGTAGCTCGAAAATATATATATTTCCTATGGAATTGCCAGGTAGAACTTGGACTTCATAACATTATAAGTTCTATATATTAAATAATATTACAGAAATTAAACAATGTTTAAGCTAATTATAACTTATTGGAACTCTATCCATCCTGCGTTTCTAATATATCCTATAAAATAGTCGTATGGACAATTCTAAGTGCCGAGAAAGAGATAATAAAGAACGTTAAAAGATATATGGGTTGTTACAGAGAAGGTGGTTAACATTAAAAATCCGATATGGCTCTATGTAGTACCTACTATAAGTTGAGTGTACGTCGGCAACTTGAGAGAAACCGCAGTAATTGTTCCCGGAAGCAAACCCCACTAGAAGTTACAAAGGAAGAGCATCGCTTCAGCACAAGAACCGCGGCGTGTTCTACCGTAACACGATCAATGTTTTCCTCAAAGCTGATGACAAGTTGGTGTATTAAATGAGAACAAGGGCTCATATGAAGTGACGGGGAGCAAATCTCAGGTTACAGGGCTGCGTATAGCATGGCCTCCTTATGAAAACCACAATCAAATGGCGTAACAGATATGGTTTAAAACATGACTGTTATTGTTGTGGACACTAAAGCAATATTTCACCAATAAAAACTTAATGAACGTAGGTCCATATTCAAATAACAGAGTAAAATAATTGACCCTGTTTATGCTGAAGGTACTCTTGCCAACGCTTCTATAATTATTAAAAGCAGTTATCGTTGTAATAGGTATAGCATGAATTCACAATCATGATGAAATCAAACGTCTTGTGTTATAAACGATCATCATTTCCCCATCTTCTCGGAAAGTGCAATTTTAAAAACAAATGTCTATTTCCTCATGAATGTTTTACTCCTAATTTTTTTCGATTCAAAGTTAACAACATAAAATAGAAAGATATTTAATGCAAAATTTTAATGTTTGTACTCTAACAGAAAACGATTTTCTAAATTTATATTTCATCCCTATATTTCATCCCACATATAATGTTACATAAAAGTTACTTGTATAACGAGAAAAACAATTTTAGCTTTATTTTTATCCTGATTTAAATTCTTTGCTGATCACATCAAAATTACATTATAGTAGTTTTATGCGAACAAGAACAAAACTTCTGCTCTTATGTTTTTTCTTTAATGTTATGAAAATACCAAGTTCCTCAAAAATATACTCCAAATGTTTAATCTGGAAGAAGTGTTTGCACTCAGACTTTATTCTCTTCATCCTAAAAACCTATTTTCTTTCTTCATATCAGTGTTTTAACAGTACTTCTGCCCTTAAAGTTTTACCACATAATTTTTTTATTTTATATTTGATTGTTTACAATTGCGGCTTCATGAAATGAAAACAAAGTTAGCGTTCCCCTAATCGATTACGGTTTGTATCTATATTATTAAAACTTAGGTACAGTATTCGCACAATTAACAGTGCAAAAATAGAATTGTGGACGTTTAAGTGTTATAACATTGTTATAAATAAACAATCAAGTAAAGTAATTGTATTGACTTATATTGCATTATATATTAATAAACAGATTTACTTAGTCACTGGGTAGATTTGTTAATAATGAGTTAAACGTACAAAAGTATAGCCTTGCATTCAATAAACTTGAGAGTGTAGGATGTTTCGGTGGTTAGGAAATTTTAAAGCCAAAAACATAATATAATTATATAAATGATCTGAAACTTTTATTAACCCTGGCTGCAAATTTCTGAGACACTGTGGATGAATGTGTTCAACTCCTAACTTTTCAGCAAAAACTGGAAAAACAATACCACGATTAATAGTTAGCATACATACACAACAACCCACTGAAGTGGCAAACAGACTTTATGGTATCATAAAACCCTCCTCTAGGGCTAATTATACGTATAACCATTATTGTTTAAACCAGTTTGTAAATCCATATTTATTGTAGACGCTCACTAGCTTTGCCTATGAGAACCCCTCTTTGACAAGATTCCTTTGAAATCGCAGAACAAAAAATTTGCCAAACTAAGAACGAAAGAAGCATCATAATTTTCCATGAATGTATTTAATTTGTGTTTGGGTATTGACTTCCAGTCGCACCAGAGTTCGGGCTGATGCATTGCACGAACTGAGAAAATCTCAATGCTCAACAACTGTGTAGACAAATAGGCAACTTTTCACAGCTAACTAAATATATATCGAATATCCGCATCCTGCAATGAGTATCATGGTTGATAATTATGAACGATCTAGTATAACAAGTGTCTCATCAATTATATATATACTTTACAGTATAAAAAAGGAAATATCAGCTCCCTATATACGACTATCTCTTCCAGTTTCTGCTGCTTGAACAAATAATAATAATAATAATAATAATAATAATAATAATAATAATAATAATAATAATAATAATAATAATAATACAGCTGAAGTGATACTTTACCTGAAACTCTCTATCATTTTTATTTTCAATTTACGTCCTCCAACGTTAAGTCATATCGGACGGTGAATGAACTGGTGAAATGATGCTCAAATGAGTCCGGGGTCCACAGAGCTTAGAGTTACTCGACATTCGTCTATCCGGATAAGGGAAAACCCCGAAAAAACTTATCTAAGTAACTCACTCTGACCGAGATTCGAACTTGGGGCCTCTTGAACGTGAGGAAGACACGCTACAATCTACGCTACCGAGGCGGGCACTCTCTACCATGTGCTGTTTATGTTTATGAAACTACTACAAACCACTTAATAACATACCATATTTTTCTAGCCATTTTAAGTTAATCGATATAAATGTTTGCTTCCAAAGTTTCATTAAACATTTCGTTGAAGGTAAAAATGTATCCATTTCAGAACAGATTTATGAGTAACGGTTATTTTCATTCTTTAGCTCTTAATGAGACGAGTACAATGAATTCCTATGCTATGTTATATGCTAACAAAAATGGTATTAGTCATCGCGTACCTCATATGCCAGGTCATAACATTAACACTGAAAAAAGAAGGGTATCGAAAATGTATTTCATCGCTTCTTATCATCTGTGGCTCTTCAAACCTTTTTAGACCGATGGTGAAGCTTTTTAAAAATAAAGATGCAAGCAAAAGTTGGAGCGTGGGTGCTATCAACCATACCAGGAAAGGAAGACGTAGCTTATGACGCACATATTATTTCCTATGCCACCTACGTATAGCAAGAGGAAGCTATGCATTCAACTCAAATATTAGATATTCAGATTTCTGCAGGAAAACGCGTTCTGAGACACCATTAATATAAAATATGCTTGGAGAAAACATAACAAAATTTGTTATAAATAGCAAACTTGTAATTTAGAATGTGGCATCTGGAAAATATATTACACAAATGTTTTCATTAAACCTCAACAAAACTGTACCTCATATGGAAGATTTTTTAAAAAAAATAATAATCTCTCCAAAATAGTTCCAAAGGGTTTGATCACAATACGATGTGTTTAAGATATTTACATGACAAAATAAAGGCCATCTTTTGAATTTTTTGTAGTACCCTCTGAATTTTCTTCATTCGAAAATAATTTGTGTATAACTTTGTTTTAAGTGGTAAACCACAACAAAAAGGCCAGTTAATGAGACATTTTTGTACTAGATCATTCAAATTTATCAACGATGGCATTCATTGCACACTGGTGGTTCTTCAACATTCAGTTTCTCTCATCTCTGCATATAAATTAGCCTGAATTCAAATGGATTAATGGAAATAAATGGAAACTAAAGCAAGGTTAAAACTATAATATGCCAATACTATTAAAAGCTAAAGCAGGTATTGTACCTTTAAACAACAAAAGGCAAAAACAGACACGAGTAATCGTAAGCTTTCACGGCCGGAAGCTTCCGGGCTGCTTTGCATTCCAGTCGCAACTGAAACTCTCTGAGGATAGCCAAAACTAAACTATGGTACAAATTGAAGAAGCAGGGCATTACTATTGCCGCCCTCCCTTTCTTATTTTGACGGGACAGTTCTTGTTCCCGAAGTAGCTTACCTGCAATCTCAGACATTCTATAGAACTGACCGCTCCCCCATACTGGAATCAGGCGGTGAAGAAACCTTCCTGGATCGCTGGATGCACGCAGCGGACCGATTTGGTGACTCCATGTCCACTATACATTACTGCATTGAACTCCTTCCTCTGAAGCTATGTAAAAGGCCGTGAGTTTACAACGCAAAATCTTCAAGATTTACAAAATCATATCCATAACAATTGCAAAGTTATTAATGCACGAGACGGAACGTAATACAGAACTGATATTCATCCAGCTACCAATGATGTATATGTTAGTGTCCAACAATTACTGCAATAGGTAAGAGAGAGAAGGGTTAGCATGGGTGAGAACAGGAATAATATTTCTAAGAGGGATAAGAGGTAGGGAAAAGGGAATTTGTGAATTGTGTGAGGGAAAAGAAAGCATAGAACACTATGTAACAGAATGCGAGGAGGTTGCAAAATGGAGAAAAGAGGCTTGGGAAGAAAAATGGGAGAAAGTAGAGAAGAGAATAGTAGCTATAAAATGTTAACGGGCAGGGAGGAAGAGAAGGTAAGACGTATTGGCGAGATCCTGCAGAAAGTAAAAGAAAAATGGGCCAGAAATGTAAACAATATAAGAAAGGAAGATGACGGGTAAGAAAGGGACTAATTAAGTAATCAAGGAGTTATGGAGATTAAGAGCTACCTGGCAGAGCAGAAGACCAGGGTGTCATGTAAGCCAAGGTAGCAACAAGGTAAAGACAAATGTAGCCAAAAGTTGTAAATTGTAAAATTTTGGAATATGCGCAAAAAATATATCATATCATAAACAATAAAAATTAATATTTAGCACCACTCTCATTTCATAATTTCGCATATGCTCTCAGCTTTGTTTAATTAAAACGTGGGTGGTATGAAGAGGACACATGTGTATCAGGATATATATGTGCTTGTATATGTATGTGTGCATATTGTATTTGCATTTCTCTTCACGCTAAGAGAAACTAAAACACAATATGTACACGCATGCGCACATTCACCATTGGTTAATCATTAAACGAAAAAAATGCAAATATGCTACAGAAAGCTCAGAGGCAATGGCAGGGTAATCCATGGTTCCCCTTGAGTATATTAATGATTGATTCATGTGGTCAGTGGATTATTATCGTTTGGAAACAAAATAGTGTTCAAACTTCGTAATGTGCTAACCATTCTAAATGTATTTACTAGTATTTACCGTTGATGTCTTATCAGCTAGCCGAACATACACTTGTAATAATGAACTGCGGACGAATAATTTTGTTAAATTTGTATTAGTTCTTCCTCATGAAGAATACTACTAAAATTGTATAACTCTTTAAGAATTATACATTTTTATAGCTTAAGTCGCTTTCGTATGTAATATAGAAATATATGCAGTAGCAAGCCAAAGGGCGTGTTACATTCCCCTATCTATCCATAATCATTCTTAAACAAACCATTATTTAAAATAACCTGTTATCACGTTAATCGAGATAAACATTTGTAGGAACTACTTAACTATATACATGTTTCATTGAACGTACAATAGAAATAAGCTTTAAGTGATACTCAAATCTTTCAGAGCTGATCGTATTCTTAGCCTCACCAGGGGTGGGGAGGGAGGGAATTGGGCAGCAAAGGAGAGTGGGAGGAAAGAATGAAGATGACGACACCTATTGAAGTATTCAAACCAATAACAAGGAATATTTCGAAAATGATTAACATGAAACAAAGCTTCTTTACAAAAACGGTGTGCTTTAATAAAATTCATGTAAATTTTGATTGAATGCTTAGCTGAACTACAAAAAAAATACAAATGTAGAACAATGAGTAGTGAATGCCATATGTATGCGAAACATTTTTTTCCGCTTTTGAAATGGATTACTTCTATGGACTGGTAGACCTAACACGATCGGATATAAATGCAAACAGATTGGTGAACCTTTTCAAGTTTCTTCAGAACCATATTTCGCATTATTTAAGAATTAAATAAAAATCCGCATGGTTACAAGAAATAGTTAACTTCATTTCTTTGGTAACAGGAACGTTTGATATCAGTAAGTGTTTAAGCATGTTTCGAACGGTGAACGTTTTATTATATTAGTTTTTCCAGATACACACCGCGGGGGTTAAATTTATATTGTTACTCCCCTCTAACTAGATGCATCTCTGGCAAACATAAAATAGCGCTCGAGGAAATGAATTACGGAAGATTTTCAGAGATTGAGTTTGGGTTTATTTGCCTCAGAAACTGTTGTGGTCGGCGTCTGCTCCAACAGTAAGTTCAATCTCTTGGGATGCTGAAGCTAGTGCCACTTAAATAAATTGACCAGTGCGCAGCACAACAGAAGAACGTAATGGTTCGAGAGATTCACAGCCGTAGGGCGGTGATTAACATCCACTTTAGTCGTCCTGCGCACATGGATTCTGTTCCCAGAGTTTCTAAATAGGGTTTCGTGTTTTATATTCTATCATTTTCGTAACATAAAGGTTAATATAACAGGTACTTTAAAGAGATTTATTCGATAAAATTTTGTATTACTGCTTAAATAAAAAATAAAAAATAATTGGCCCATGTTAGTGTGAGAGTCAGAGAGAGAGAGAGAGAGAGAGAGAGAGAGAGAGAGAGAGAGAGAGAGAGAGAGAGAGAGAGAGAGAGAGTGACAGAGTGAGAGACAGGCAGAGGAGAGAGGAGGACGGGTGGGAGAGATGGAGCTTTAAGTACACCTTTTAGAGATAAAATGCAACTTCAGCCTAAGCGATCTAACACTGCCAAATAGCTGTAAGAAAGCTTAGTGTTTGGAAACAAAATGACTAAGAACTTAGTATTTTACGATCTAAATGATTATTCAATGATGGTGAAATGAATAGTTGCTTACTGAATTTTATGAGAAAATAGATTTAATTGAGTGCCCTTTGGAACTAAGGGGATTGTTAGCCACAATAATTGGTCCTGCTGAAACCCATTAATTTATGTAACCTAAAGCAGTTCACTTGTAGTTTGGGGGCAGACAGGAAGAAGTTCCATTAGGCGTAAGGGAATGCATGCTGAAATTGAGCCAAACAAAGACAGGTAAGGAAGAGTTGGTCATTACCCACAATCCCCATGCTTATCCTGGGGCACTTTTGTTATGGACGTCGATGGAGGCAGTGGTGTTAGGATAGTGAGGTGAAACTTAGCGATGTGCGTAGGCAATGAGTGTATGTGTGAAACACCAAAAAGGAAGAGTAAACAGAACCAGAACCAGAACCCATCCTAAAATTCCGTAAAACTAACCCCACGCTTACTCACTTCAGACCACGAGTATCCTCTCAAATCACATATCAAAAAACATAATTGTTAAAACGTACACACAAGCAATAGTTGTAGCATTTTAACGTACTTAGAATAACAATAGGAATAATATACTCTACTTGCAGTGTGTGACTATTATTCGAATTTGAAAGTATCTTATGCTACATTTTATTGGTTGCTTTCTTTGGTAGTATTAAGGATTTAAACAAAAATTTCCCATTTGAAAACTCTCGGAGGTTGCAAAAGTTTTATATATGGAACATCTAGAAAATTAGAAGATAATTTCTCACCGTAATTCGTTAAAGAGTTTGACATGAAATAATTAATTGAAAATTTTCACATATGAGCTTGGTCTTACGAATATTTCCATAAAATCATGTTTAGAATGACTAGACAACACTTTGGGCCATCTTTCCGATATATATGCAGAGGTAAGATTGACATGGAGCAAAAAAGTAATAGGGTAACCTTATAATAAAATAAGCAGTCTCGAAAATATTAATCTAAGCTTAACTAGTACAAAGATTTCAAATTCTCTTTTAATAAAGTTAAAAATTTTACCACCTCTCCGTATCGAAATATTTGAGTACTTAAAAAGCAGCACCGGAAATAAAGTCACGTAAATGCCAATTAAGAAGTCAACAATCGATTACAATGATCTAAACCTTCCCGCGGCTGAATTATAAACAACTCGAGTGATACTAAATATAAAATTCATGTATTGTTTGACCAACCTCTCCTGAATTACCCTACTAAAATATTGACGCGATGAGAGAAGCCCTTTGAAGCGTTTACACTGAGAGATACACTGTAGGCTTATTGACAAACATGACTATCACTTCCGAAAACCTGATATAATGCACGTTATAGCTACATGCTTTGGTACTGTTTCAAACAACTTAAAAAGGGACAACTTTTAACGCACGATCTCTGAAAAATACCGGAAATTCCTAAATGAAATTTATTTCCATGATAACACCCTGGCTCAAAGCCACTGTGAAATACATTACTCATCACAGTATCCCGAATTTTATAAATGCCTGATTTTAAGATCCATATCTATAAAAGAATTTCACTATACAGTAGTAATATTTCGTAGATAAATTGTATTATTATAGGCAGATTCTGACCGTAGTTTAGAACAGTTCAGGAGGGCTTACATTTTATGCTTTAAAGAATGGATGAAATGTCTTTCTAAAAAGTGGTTCATAAGGGACATTTAGGCTGACAATAAGTTGCAGCTCGCACGCTTTTAGCACCATTCCAGCCACTTGGCTAATAAGTTGACTAATTCATTCCAAAACTTAGGTAGCAGATAACATGGGTGTGGCTGTTATTGTTAGTAGAGTACGGTTATATTAATAATGTGTAATAATGTTAATAAGAATGGCAGTAGGCATATTTAACAACGTTTTTGGAGTCATATGGTCATATAAGTATAATAACTATAAATAAATCAATACTAATAACAATAATAAAAATACTAATAATAATACTAACAATAATAATAACAATACTAACAATAATAATAACAATACTAACAATAATAATAATAACAATACTAACAATAATAATAACAATAATAACAATAATAACAATAATAATAATAATAAGAATAATAATAGTAATAATAATAGTAATAATAATAGTAATAATAGTAATAGTAATAATAATAATAATAATAATAATAATAGTAATAATAATGCCCATCCTCTTTAAGGTCCATCCATTCAGCATAATACACTGGGCTAGTCGAGCTTCAGTTACTTATAATAGAGTACATTTCACCAACCTATGTTAAAGGTGCTCTAAGTACTCTATGTTGTGCAATTCCGTGTTAAAGTTTCAACATAACGGCTCATTTAATGAAAGGAAAATACCGAGAGACCCAGAAACGTAGGAACCCTTATTATTAAAGGAGAAGCTGAAACTGACTACCGTCGTTGTCCATGTAGATTTGGCAGCTCTTTAGGAAACTATCCATCTCTCAATGCTGGCAATTTTCTGTCGTATATTTTGCTTTAATCCTTCCAGGATGTGTGGTTTTGTCCTGTGCACTTTATGTTTTAAGTTACCCCAGAGGTAGAAATCTCAGTGGGTTAGGTCGGGGAACCAAGGGGGCTACAAATTTCTACTACTAATTTTGTCGTGAAACACAATTTCAATTGTTCTCAGCGAACGATTGACTTGTATAAGCTGTTGCAGAGTTCTGTTGGAAAGAAACGCGCTCCCTGTCTGTTAATTCTCTAAAAAAGGAGCAAAATTTTATTCAGCTATTGACTCGAAAAACCTGGGCCTATAACTCTTTCTCCGCTAACAGAGAAATGCCAGCATTTCTCAAGTGAACTACGGCGAGTGATGGATCGCTTCCTAAAGAGGTGCCAAACATGTATGGACAACGGCGGTAGCCATTTTCTGCATCTCCTTTAATAATATGGGTGAATAGAGCCTTTTAAAGTAATTTTAAAAGTATGACATGGTTTCATCCACGCCTTTCTATGTTAGCGGTAGGACCAAGCAGGCAAAACACCGGGCAACCGGGTCCTACGTTTTTGATTCTCTCGGTATATTCTAAAACTTTACATTCTGAATATGAACATCTTCTGTTAGAAGGCGCTGATAAATAAGAGCACATTCGTTTTCAAAATAATAAAAATCTCATGCGGGAATATACTCATCTTCATAGCAAAATTGTTTATTTGAATGTAGATATATATATATATATATATATGTACACATATAATCTTCACTCTTTGTGATATGTTATAGAGACGTACATTAAGTTGCATTTGGTTCTTTCTCACAACAAAAATTCTCAGACAGTATCCAGTGAGGTACGATAAACCTCAGGAATAACGTTAGGTAAACGTGAATCCATTCATAAAGCGAAAATAGCATAGCTGTAAATTAAATCAGCAAAACCATAATTCATATAAAATAAGCAAATACTGAATCTTTCAATAACAGTGCCATAATTTTGAAATGAAACAAATTGTCAGTAAAATATACAAATGATGCTTATTTATTTAATTGTTATTACTATTTGTAAGTAAATGTCATGTCATAGTGTAAGGAAGGGAGCATCAGTTAAATGATCGCCATGGTTTAAGTTATTTGTATCTTATTTTCAGTTATGGTCAAAAACAAACGGGACACAATATCAGCAATAGTTTGTATGACGTTGTCCTTAGTTGTTTATTTGTTTTAACACATTAATATAAATATCTGATTTAACTTAACCCATTAAAATTTATCCATTTGCATTAAATGACATGATCTTAGATGCCCCTTTATATCACCACCACCAGCAGCATATTATTCAAAAGTTTATTTCTATCGTGTCACTCGCTGAAACTATCTTCCAATCTATCCGTATCTTTCAATTCACGTAGTAAAATATAATCTATTGTAGCCCAGTATCTCACTGCTGCCAGTAAAACGTTGATCTTGTAAAAAGTAGAAGCCATTAATTCCGCTATACTAAACTCCACACGAGAGTGTGACCTTTTGTGGTGGAGTACTTATTCTGGATTCTCCATTGGGTTTTTATTGTTGCAATAGCGGAAGTTTGTTGTTGACCAAACAAAAAATGGAGCTTGTTGTTAGATGTCTTTTCGGTGAAAGCAGGATCAACATTAGTTGCTCCACAACTCAACAGGAAAATACACCACACAATATGCTTTTGTCGAACTTAAGTTTCTTATTTAACACACATTTGTGTGATCCATCAAATGCCTAATTCTAATTCACGGCTGCTGGGATGTTGGATTATCTTTGCACTTTGTAGGGAAGCTATTTGTAGCGGTTTTTTATCTATGTCCTCGGCAAGCGATGTGTTGTCGCAGCAAACGTTTCTTCTTATTGTAGCTCCGGTTCGCATGAGATCTTATCTCGGTCGTGATATCGCATAGTTTAAGTATGGAAACTTAATGTGAAGGAAATCAAAAAGGTTGCACAATTGTTTTATTTAAATCTGAAACTCAATTTCAGTATGATTTGCATTTTAAGTGAATATAGTTACAGAGTTTAAAACAATATTTTTCTCCAGTTGATGAATCACTAAGACACAGTTCAACTTCTCTGGTTCGCAACCAGACTTTTGTAAACATCCAGCACTTCCACACGCATCTACTTACGTTGAGATCACGATGCAAAAACGCTATTATTTGTTATACAAATATTGATTTTTATATTTTATATTTATATTTATATTATTTATTTTTCTATAACTACCAAATAAACTTCTTTTCACTAGTCCACGTCAACGCGTTACGTAAAATAACTTTTGCACTGCCAATAATAAAGCATTACACCATCTTGTATATATATTGCATCATTTCATGACCCACTGAATTTAACACTTTCAAATTTGTGCATATTAACATGAAACTTAAATGAATGGATTTAACATTGCTCTGACACTTAATATATATTAACAAATGTTTCACTTGAAAATTAATTTTTGAGGAATCTCATATAGACTTCCACAAACAGTGGCTTTGTTTATACTGGAGCGTTAGTTGTTTACTACGGCAAATTTTGATTTGCAACACAAATAGCTACTCTCATCACAATCAAATTGTTCTGTCATAGAAAAAACAATTATGGACACCCAACACTGAAAATAATGCATACAACGTTCGGTGGATGCACGACCCACTTCGATGATTTTTCACGATTTCTGTATGTTGTGAAATTCTGAATTATTCCATTATTTTTCAATAAAAAACAAACGAAGTTAAAAATGACTGCTAGAGCTTCATAAAGATATCAATTATATGCTAAATGTATGACACTCTTAATAGAAGACACTACATACACTAAATAAATCATGCAGTGAAAAGTTGTACTTATGAAGGTGCTCGATGTAGATTCAAGTCATATTGATTATATAATCCTGAAATTTGTAGAAAAACTTTGGGGGCGAAAAAGAAAAACGTTTCTTATACAAAACAGTTTTCTATTAAGCAATTCTTTATCAACTTGATTTTGAAGTTAGTATTCTCTTTAGCAAGAATATTTTTAATGAATACTTCTAAATCATGTTTTTGTAATGCAATGGAATATTTTTATATTCCCTGAATCTCTATGATGATGTTTACAAACCAATACACAAACGTTATTGGCAAAAGAATGAATAATTATGGTTTGGGAAGTCATAAATCATGAGATGCTGGATGAAGAGTAATAGCAGACCGTTTAGAATATCAGCATGTTTCCGTCATTTAGATGCACTAAGAAGCAGTTTTCTTATGCATTTTAGCTTTTAATTTAACATGCTTTTAGCAAGTTTCATTAATAAAGTTGATTTTCCATGCTACTTCCAAGTTACACTTTTCTGAAGCAATACTGCGAAGTCAATTGAAACAGCTGGTGCTGAGGAACTAATGCTCAAATATTCAAAATGGGGTTAATTACAGAATGTGTATAGAGAAAAAGTACACAGTACACCAAAGATGAAAGATTTAACGTGCGAGAAAGTAAATGAGTAAGTTAATTGCAATGCACACATTTCTACCAAGTCCAATGAGCATAAAGTACAAGACCAAAAATGCAGGTTTGCTAAGAGCACTTAGAACGATTTCAAATCTGTGATGGACACTAAAATTAAACTAAAGTAGACGAAATTGTGTTATCTACGATTGAGATTCAAGGTGGAGCCAATAAAGGTTACTGCTTAACAAATTGTTCTCAGACTCACCGTATAGGGCCATTAACGTTAACTTTGGAAATTCCAATATTATTGCCTAAAATTAAATGAAAACTGGTAGTAGTAATTAACATAACTGTAAGGCTATATTAACAAGAATTTTGGATGTAAATGTGGCATACGGTTAAAGATTAGCAAGTTGTTGTAACAACTAATCGGTTGCCATGCCTTCTTTCGCTTTTTAAACATGGTAATCTCAATAAAAACATCTTGTTTAGGAAAGACTATTATAGTCAACAATACAAGCATCACCACTACCATTGCTGAAAGTGTTTTTAAACTTAAAGAGTAATAGTAATAGTATCTTATCAGAAAGTTATAGAATAAACTCTTATAGGCAACTGTGCATAAATAGAATATACATTAAAATCAACAGTAAATCAATTTAATATTGTATTAACATTTTGTATTGTTGGGGAAACCAGTTATGATCACTTTGACCTACATTCCACTCTGAACAATTACTTCGCTCGTTGATTAACACATTCATTTTTAGAGTGTGCTTTAGATCTGTCACAGACGGAGATACTGCGGTGTTGTTGGAGTACATTGTTAGATAAATCTGGAAAACATATGGGAAAGAAACCACTATAGCAAATTAGGCGAGTTGATCAAGAATATAATAGCAATTTACATTGAAATTTATGCATTAATATATCTTTCATAACATCAGCATATAAATTAAAGGGATATGTCATAATTCACAATGACAAATCGAAATATGAGTACTCAATCGCAAAAGAGGGTGAAGCAGTTGAACTAATAAGGTGCTCTACTAAGGCGCAAAATATACAACAAACACGGATATCTACACACCATGACGAAGGTAATCTTCGCTCGATTTTGTATCGTTTTCCGGGGTCTTTAGAGACGTGTCCTTAAAGTGGTGGCTTGATACAGCGCGTGTCCTAAGTGTGTGAGAGCTGCAGGAGAAAATATGTTATTTATGCGTCCCTTGTCAAGTATATGAATAAAAGGTTAAATGCGATCTTGGACAATAACGGCTTGTGCTGTATATATTTATATCCAGATGGCATTCATTTTATGGCAACAATGTTGTGTTATAGTTTTGGTCTATAATGTTTTTAAATTCTACAATCAGCAATAAGTTAATAAGTTAGCCAATTATCGTTTGAATAGTTAAATGGAAAACATGATTCTTTAGTATTATTCTTTCTATGCAGAAAAATGCATTGGTATCACTGTTTATTTTTATCTCATAAAATGCTCTCTTACTATACATGTACTTAGTGATTACTATTCAGGCTTTAATCTCCATCCGCTGAAAATGTTCTCACACATACATATTACACATTTCGCTAAACTGTGCGCTCATTACGTGTTTTTCATAGCATATAACCCCTTCAAGGGGCGTGTCCTGCAATAGCATATAAGGTATGGCTACCACTCATGATACGAAGACTATGACAAACTGAATGTACATACTCCATCTCCTTTAACCAATACGATCAAGAGAGTAAACATATATGACCTTTCTACGCCACTTTGCAACCCATTTTGTGTTCCTTGGCAGAAGGAGGGCGAATCCCACTAATCCCACCAATGAAATGCCCATGGCTTCGCAAGGCCACGTATAACGATAAATAATGTGACGTGGACGCGATGTGCGATGAGATTATCTTTGGCGTGGATTGTACATATTTCACAATGTGAAACAGCTAACTATTCGATTAATTCCTTTCAGCACATTAACTAAATTCTTGTCATTAAAATTAATATTGCTGCAATTTGTATAAATATTCTGATTATTTATGGTGCATGAAGTTAAACAGAAATGTAGTTGCCAACATACAGTGACGTAACGTCTTATTTGAGATGGCAGTATGATCACGTGACGAGAGGTATGGCGAAGTAATTTGTTTCTCCTATTTAATCTAGACATAAACATGAAAGCTTGGAACCTTTATGCTTACGTTTAAAGCCGTGTTTATGTGAATCCCAGGCAATATGAAAGCGTGCATTAATGTCACAGGAAGTAAGCTTCTCTGCTTAAATTGTGCTTATGTTTTAAGTTGCACTGTGATTGGCCTTTCAGTGTTGATGTTCTAGTATATGCGTCACCCTCCTGTATTGTTTTGGGGAACCTACTCTTTTGGAAAGCACTCAAAGTGTCCACCTATGTCAAACCATATTTCATTAGAAATGCACACTCTTTCAGGTTTATTTCTTTCATTGCAGTTTTGTTTGAATTTTACGTCCTCCAACGTTGTCATATCGGACGGTGAATGAGATGGCTGAAATGATGCTCAAATGTGTCCAGGGTCCATGGAGCTTACAGCCACCTGACATTCGTCTTTAAGGATAAGGGAAAACCCCGGGAAAACCTTATCCAGGTAGCTCACCCTGACCGAGATTCGAACTCGGGGCCTCTTGAACGTGACACACACACGCTACCATCTACGCTACCGAGACGGACTTGCACTGAAGTGTTCATAGCTATTATTGCATTCGAAGTCAAAGATCCTGATAAGATTCAGGTGCACAAAATGAACAGCTATGTCCTTAGTTCACTGGCACACCAAGGTTACACTCAAATTGCCTATACAGTATTCTTTATTTTTATTCAGATTTAATATTTGTGCTTACAAAAGCTTGTTCCTCTGTGTACCTGAAGTTGACTGAAGCAAACATTTGCATAAATACCTGTACTAGACATTTCCTTACATGTAAAGCAATCACATGTTTAACAATTGGTTTTATGTAAATGGATGAATTAATTAAATAATCCCATTTGATGTGTTTGGAAGACTAAAAGGGGTGACTCATTAGGACTTCTAATTAGAAAAGTCCTAGTACTCTCACATGGAGGATCTCCCTCAGGATTAGTATCTATTTCACACTGACCTGTCTCCATAGTAATAACAAAATCCTGAGAGCGTTCGCGCTTACAGTTCCAACATATATTCTATTTATCTTCTTCTTGTTTAACTGCCCTCTTATAACACTACATGGTATCAGGGTATTCCTGTTCCTCTTAACCATTACACGGGTTGAGGAACGGAGTCTCTGGATCAGTGAGAGAAAGAATCCAGGAGGGATGATCATCCTGGTATGATAGTGAGGGAAGTATATGACAAAATAAGGGCGAGATAAAATGATACGAAATATGTTGGAACAAATGGCGGAATGCTGGTGGAGGAAACCAGAGGACAGGGAGAAAACCCGCCCCAGCGCCGTGTTATCCAACGCAAATCTCACTTTGCGATCGCCTGGGATCGAACTCGGGTCGCCTTGGTGAGAGCCAAGTGGTCTAACCACTCAACCACGGCGTGACTTCATTCAATTTCACTTATTCAAAACCTATCACTATAGTAAATTATTACCTTATATTTATTTTATCATTCTCAATAATAGTACTTCCACTTTGTACTAATGACATAGCCCTAATAGCATAAAGTCAAATTGTCTGTCACGTTTAGATATTATTTACACTTTTTATTGCAGCATTGTTTCGATTTATACCTACGTCATGTAGTATTTGTCCACGTATTTCCATAGGTGTCTGAGAGTCATTCCTTCTTTCGTTTCCTTTACTTGTCTGTGATCTCATGTTGATTCTGTTCAATTTTCCCACCTGTTTTCTTGGAATATTTATATATAACCTCTTCACCTTCACTTTATTTGCCGCACTGTGGCTGCTACATCTGCTATCCCATTCCTTCCAGTTATTTCTTTGTTCTTTGTTCTATCTCTTAATTTAATGTTCAGGGGTTTTCTGTCTCTATCTTCTTTTGACATCTGCATAATATATGCATTTCTTTTTGTGTAAGACACCACGTTCTTTATCTTCTTCATGTGATATGCAGTTCTCCTAAATGTTTCGTTCTTATCTTTCATGTTTACAGCTGCTGTAAGATTAAGACGTGCATTTACTTGAGTACTCTACGAGTTCTTCTTCTAACAAAATTAGAATAACAGTTGAGTTAGTTCATTTTAACTATTAACCTCCAACCTGCTAATTGTTTTAGTTACGTCTGTGAAAATTTTCTCTAGTTGTCGGCAGCAATACTACATATATCGTCTGAATTGCAATCTTCTGAGTTTAGTCCCTTTTACATTCACCCCATACCCCTTTTTTGCCAAACTAGTTTTTGAACAGTGTTTCTGGCACATATTTAAATTGTTTGGATAATATTGAGTTCTTTTGTTTGAAACTACTTTCTAACTTGGCGTTTCAGCCAGTCTATTTGTTTTTACTTTTAACTATTTATCGAGTTATATTCTTCTGATAATATTGATAAAGTTTTGCTCAAATCCAGGCTCTTTCAATGCTTTCATGGCACAGGTATGTTCCAAGAGTGGAAGGTATTTTTATAAGCTCATCTGCGTAAACATAGACATATTCATTTGATTTTTCAAGTACTTTGTTTATGGCTTGAAGATGGTTAAGTTGCAAGAATAGTTAACGAAAGCCCGCTAGCACAGCTGACTGATTTTCATCCACTATTTCTGTAATTCCTTTTATTATTATCTTCTGTAATATTCCTTTTAGACCAGAAAATATGGTTATTGGTCTGTATCTCTCATTTCCCTTTTGAGCTTTAAAATTATGGTGCCTCTTTTCCATGTTTTGGTATTTGTTTCTTTTTGAAATAGCATTGAAGAGATTTGTGATTGGATTGATAAGTGCCTCTTCTCTTCATTTAAAATATATTGCTGCCTTCTTTTGAGGTTGTTTTCCATTTCCAGTTAGTGTAGACCTTCTTTAATTTCGTGTTTTCTTGATCAATTTACAATTTGTTGTTATCTTTGCCTGATATTCTTTGGTGGAATCGATTATTTGCACTTCTTTCTTAGTGAATTTGCGTCTGTTTTTCTTTACCTTTCTTCAATGCTTCTTTTACATGCTCAAAGATTTAATCTTCCATGGCTTTGTATTGTTTATGTAGAAAGACACTTGAACCACGTTTATCGCCTGACATTTTCAGCAAGGTTAATTTGTACGTCTAGAACTGTCCCTTCCAAATTTGCTGAAAAATATCCTTGTGTTTTTCAGATTGAGGGTTGCAATCACATTCAGTGGTCTGTATCAAATGTTATGCCGCTTGGTACCTACGTGTCACTACAGATGTTTAATCTGTTGCTCAATTAGCAATCAATTTTATTTTCTGTCACTCAATCTGGTGCCTGTCATGACCTGGTTCTTTTTAAAAACCGAGTTTAAAATACTTAATTTGTGTTCGTGTACAATTTTTAACACCAAAACTACCGGAGCAAATCAAAACTACTCTTATTTGTTTCTGTTTTTTGTATTGTAGAGTTATTGTGTAGTGCGATCCATATAAATCTGAACCACTTCAATAGGTCATAACTTTTGAACCAACAACAGGACACACCTGCACCTTTGGGAGAATATAATACACAATTGGGAGATTGCATGATGATGATGTGTATAAGGGCGCTCAACAACAGCGGTCATCAGCGCCCTATTGGGAGCTTACATTACACTATTTACATCTCAGAGAAAATGTTGGAGTGTCCTCCACCAGCATCCATACATGTTTGCACTCGTCTCACGATATTGTCACCCGAACATCGGAATTCCCGATAGGACCAGCTGGCAGGTAGGGCAAGACAGGAAGCAATCAGCCACGCCTACCCATTTATCTTGTAGCGCTAACGAGGGGATGGTTGGAAAAACATCACTGGCCATCTCTTTCCACTCCCCCGGACGTCTGTAACAGTCGGGATGATTCACTGAACCGCGAGAGTTCCAGAAACAGCGATCTTCCTATATAAGGCCTGCAGTGGGCGAGTCAGTTGAGTTCTTGGCGAGCAGCTGTGAAGAGCGCCGTACTAGTGAACGGACTGGAAGACTGTGTACGTGTATCAGAGGAGTTGTACGTAATTTTGAGTGTAGAGTGGACTTGTGACAGACGAACTGACGAATTGTAATTGTGTGCGCTACGTAATTCTGTGTAATCGGCAAGTGTTCCAACTGTAATTCGGTTGAAATAAAGAACATTTTGAGTTTGTGCAATTGGACTTTTAATTTCACGAACCCACAAAGTCACAATATTCTCTGAAGTTTTGCGGATCCACGCCAATGTTACTTATTTCAGCTCTAATGGATTCCTTTAAAACATCAATTGTCCGTGGCCTATTCTTGCACACTCTATTTTAGATATGCCCACAAGAAAAAATCCGGTGAGGTTAGGTCAGCGTATCTGGGCGGCCGTAGACATTTTGAGGTTATTAGATTATCCAAGAAACTGGTTACAAGTTCCATGGTGTCATTAGATGTATGTCACGCTGCTCCGTCTTGCTGGAAATAACCTTCTCTCAATTCGATATCATCCATAAAACTTCAGAGAATATGGTGAGACGAGTGCAAACATGTGTGGATGCCGGTGAATGACACTTCTAACATTTTCTCTGATATGTAAATAGTTTATGTAATCTCCTAACTGTGTATTATATTCTCCCAAAGTTGAAGGTGTCTCCTATTATTGGTTCAAAAGTTACGGCCTATTGAAATGGTTCAGGTTTATATGGATCGCTCTATACTTATATACTGCAATGTCAAGCTTAACTCAAAACTTATAGGACTTTTAAGTAAACTTACATCTTGAACTTTTGTAAGGTTTAGGAAACACTTCTGACGGTTATAATAACTTGCTAAATGGTCATTTTTGCTTTATAAGTAACGAAGATTGCAACTTTGTATGTAGATTCTATGGTTATGGTCTTGTACTAACCTTTGCAATACTTTTTTAGTAAACCAGTTGATTATTTGTGTTTCTTTTCTATTTTATGTTTTCTCATGTCACAGAAAACTTCATATACGATTCGCATGCTTTTACAAAAATAATGATTCAATAAACTTTGAAATATTAGCAAATATATGCATTGCTTAATACTTTAATGTCTTATGGAAGCAACCTAGTTTCGAAACACTCTTCCAAATGACACATGTTTAATAGGGAAAAAAGAATGTTTTATATAGAATTAATAAGTGCGAGTACTACGAAGATAACCTATATATTGAAGTTATTTCTTTAATAAATATTATTAGAAATACATGAAAGATGCGGACCTGTGTCGTAGATTTACGGTGCGTGAAAGTTAAACTCAAGCCTGATAAAAGACCTCAAGAAAAAGTAACTATCTTTCCAGCCCAATATACTATAATGTTACGCTGAAAACCATGCTTGTTAAAAAGCATCCATAAACTAAAACCCAATTAATTTGTTTAAAATTGCAAAAGGATGCGTTTAAGTCTGAAACCTATTCTACATCCAGCACAAGTTTAATGTATATTTGAAGGAATTCAGCGCGTTTAATTTTTGCTGCCAAAAGTTTAATTAATATGAAGGTGTTAACTATTAACACTTCCATGACATTTAAATCAGATACAGACTACACAGATACGCTTACTTAGCTCAATCTCTGGTGCCCCAACCTCATCAATATCTGTCATCTTGAGTAATGGAGCATGATATAAGTGCATCCATACCTGAATAGTGCACTGCAGTGGCCATTCTCAAATCAGTTCGCTGAATTGAGTTGGATTCTCCTCGAAATAGATACATTATTTGTCTTTTCCAGAACCTATGATAGCTGAACGAGGCATTAGCTACTTATTTAAGATCATATTGTCACTCTGTGGGTTCGTAGAATTAAAAGTCCAAGATGCAGAAATTGAAAATGTTCTTTATTTTCGTGGAAACACACTTTGGCCAACCCTTACATTAGCAGAATTACCTAACACACACAAATACAATCAACAAGGTCGCTGACCACTTTCAAAACACAGTTGCAGGCACATGAATCACTTCCGATTACCACTCTCTCATTACGATTCTGTCTCCTAAACTAGCCTCTGCTTCTTTTATATACCTCTCTCATCGTTCCAGAAACCAGTGGAATAATCTGTAACAAACAAGAAAGCGCCAGACGAAAGATGAATTTTCCAGTCATTTATCCCTCTCTTTATCTGTTTCGGCAAGCTTTTTATCTCCACGCTACACTATCTGTCCCTTTGGGTGTGCCGGCCACCAGTCGCAAAAAATGGGTTCGCGACACTATGTATAACACTCACACCATTATTACTTCATAGCGAAGCTATGTGAAAGCTAATACTTTTTTCTGCAGCTTAAGTCCTACCTAAGACACATGTACTATCAAAACTTATAGATCAATATTTTACCGTAAATACACATAGAAAATTCCATGAATCAAAAGAAAATATTTTAATAAACAAATTGGCCAACGAGGGAGAAAAATTGCCAAAATCAATTTTCATAAACGCAAACTCGGATAAATACAAAGCTCATAGATAAGAAAGCCAGCTTCTTTAGAAAATGTATCATATACACCATACATAATCATTGTTATTCACTTATTTTCTGAAAAACTACTCTAATAATTATGACTACTTCTATGTATGTTTGAATATTGACATGTGAATAACATGCACATTTTAAAAGTCCTGTAAGTAGTCGATTATATCTATTTTTCTTATTATTATTCTAAAATTGATATATATTGCGTACTATGGTAAACAGTGAATACGGCAAAAAACATATTGAATAAAAATTCCTATGGTATTATACAAATCTGAATGCTATTTGAAGGTTTTGGGGCTTTCCGATAGCTATTGACTAGTACATCTTGAAAGTTGAATCGACGTTCATTTTCTTGTGCGATTATGCACAAGTGGACGTATGGACAAGTCCATATTACGCTCACTTTCTTCTTGGGCAGCCGGCCAGGTGAAAAGATGATTAGATATCAACGTTTCGGGAGAGTGCATCTCTCCCATCATCAGGATATTTATAAAATGTCATAACCACAAATGAAATACTGGATATAACACAACTATAAACAAAGACAAAACACTATCAAAATTCGCATGACTGAACAAAAGACTGTTTTCACTATCAAAATTCGCATGACCGAACAAAGACTGTTTTCAGTAATTTAAATGCCAGGTAAGGAGATGGCGTGAGTATGGAAAATTTTGTCAAAGGAACGTAACTACTTAACCTGATTATCAAGCTGTATTGATCTTTGCTTCTTAATTTGACGGATTTCCATTTTTAAGGCCGGTTTCCAAGAGGAGCTGAACATAAATCCAGCATCACGATTAAGCGTGCTCCTTTCAGAGGAAATCGCCAAAGCCTCTTTAATTCTCCGCTCCCAGTAACTGTTGCATTTTGCCAAAATGGTCGTCTCCCGAAAATTGGCTCTATGGTCGTTATCAAAACAATGCTTTGCCAGCCCAGACTTCTCAGGTTGCATTAAACGAATGCTCCGTTCATGTTCGATTATTCTAGTAGCGATCTAGTAGTGTTATATCCAATATTTCATTTGTGGTTATAACATTTTATAAATATCCTGATGATGGGAGAGATGCACACTCCCGAAACGTTGATATCTAATCATCTTTTCACCTGACTGGCTGCCCGAGAAGAAAGTGAGCGTATTCGTCGCTAGGAAAGCTTCAGGTCTTAAGTCCATATTAGGTCACCTGCTTCTAAATAATTGGCAATCGACTCGTAGGTTGCTGTGAATCTACCAAACCTGGCATTCAAATCATATTGTGAAAGTGTATGTGACGTGCATAATAATTGCATAACATAGAGAGAAAAGGGTGTTAACATGTTGAACAGCAAAAAACAAATGATAATAGGTGAAATTGTAAAAATTATTTTAACTCATGTAGATCGCGATACACTCTTGGCGAAATAGTCGTCCTTCTTGAACAGGCAGAAGCAAAGCACCCGTCATCCAAATGAATGGTTGCATACTGATAGAATAACTACTTAAGTTCTCAAAATAACTTTTTAGCTAAAAATAGGAGAATCTAAAATTTGGAAACCACAAAAATTTAAGACTACTACAGAAATAGTACAGATATCTGGAAACCGGAATAGGAAAACAGGGAACTCAGCGTAAGGAAAATCGACATAGGGAAAATAAAAGTTTAATATTTGCATTACTGTAACATCTGTTCTAAAGAAGTTATTCATGACATTTGGGCAGGTATCTCATTGTATAGGTAGTTTAATTCCAATCGCAAAGACTGATAATCCAGTTGCTGCTGAACCCAACCAACTACATATATCTATGCTTCCGTATTGAAGTGAAATATTTGCCCCTTGGCAGTGGTATAGGCAGAAAAATAAACTGACTGAATGCAATATTTTCAATAAGTCCCACATTTCTTCAGAATGTAACAATTCTGGCAATATTTGTGGCATGTTAGCTTACGTTACAAGAAAGAATGGTAGCTCTTGAAAACAATTTGCTGGGTAGCCGGTTTCTAGAGCCGTATTCAGATCACGACATCTTTCTTGTAGCGCTGATAATTCTAAAATCTCAGTGGAATAATAGATCCCTTACACATAAAGCATAACTTTCCCGATTTTGGCGAATGCTGGAAGAATCATAGTGGTGTATATGTCATACAGTTGTTATCCCTCACTGGCATAACGTGTCAACTGCTTGCCATTGTTATTGCGGCTTGGTCACTAAGCGAAGTACCTGTTGTCTACACACGTTTTCTGTACTCAAATTAAGGGATAATATTGTGCATTGCACTGACAGCAAATCCGCTTGTCTAGTCGCGAATGTTTCACTGTCGGTCCATTTTTATCGCATTATCAATATTCACAGTCAGAGTCTTGATGAAACCGCTGAAAACGTCTTCCAGAAACTCGACACTCTCTGGAAATTACAAATTCTTATGCATTAGCAAATTCTAATGTTATATTTTCCGTTAAAAAGGAAACTCTACTATTTTCGTTACATAATTCAGTAAAGAATTTTATAAATGTCTACATTTCTGATATAGTAACTTTTTCTCTATTTTTGTTTTACAGTTTTACAGAACTGTAAAATTTTCAATCATACTTAAAAATACTTCATAGTATATTGTGACTTTGTGGGTTCGTGAAATTAAAAGTCCAATTGCACAAACTCAAAATGTTCTTTATTTCCACCGAATTACAGTTGGAACACTTGCCGATTACATAGAATTACGTAGCGCACACTCACAATTACGTACAACTCCTCTGATACACGTACACAGTCTTCCAGTCCGTCCACTAGCACGACGCTCCTCACGGCTGCTCGCCAATAACTGAACTCTCCTCCAGCCCGGCGCGTCGCTTATATAAGACCAACTGACCAATCTAGAAGGTTCCGGGTTATATGAAATATCCCGACTGTTCCAGACGTCAGGGGAAGGGGAAAGAGGCGGCCAGCGACCAGTGACACTTTCCTAACCATCCCCTCAGTGAGTGACACGAGATAAATGGGTAGGCGTGGCCTAAATGCCTTCTGTCCCCCACTCAGCTGTCAGTTGGTCGTACCTTCCGATAATTGGGTGACAATACGTACAAGTAATTCAAGGCACACATTCTATGTATTTATTACCTTCCTATTCCAATCAAAGTTAGTTTATTTCATATTATTAGAGGTGTTTATAGAAACTAAAAGAAAAGAATAGACATTTTATTATAAAGATTACACATTCTTTCTCGCTTTCTCTCTCTCTCTCTCTCTCTCTCTCTCTCTCTCTCTCTCTCTCTCTCTCTCTCTCTCTCTCTCTCTCTCTCTCTCTCTCTCTCTCTCTCTCTCTCTCTCTCTCTCTCTCTCTCTCTCTCTCTCTCTCTCTCTCTCTCTCTCTCTCTCTCTCTCTCTCTCTCTCTCTCTCTCTCTCTCTCTCTCTCTCTCTCTCTCTCTCTCTCTCTCTCTCTCTCTCTCTCTCTCTCTCTGTCGTGCTTCAGTCTTAGTAGACCTCAAACCGCGTATTATCGTGGCATCTCATTATTGACCAATATTTACACCATAGGTAGGTGGCAAATAAGTAAAAAATCAATTGAGTATTGCTACGAAAACTTACCTTGAGATTTTCTTTCATTTAAATTTACATTTTATTTCACAACATGCATATTTCTAATTAAGCACGAGAAGGATTTGCCTGGGCAAGGACAGGAGTTAGAAATTTGAAAGGTATTAGATATAAAAAGGATACAGGGAAATGCCCAGTGTGTGGAGAAGAGGATACAGATTGGCATAGTATACTTTATTGCAAACAAACAAAGATATGGAGAGAACAAATTTGGCAACAAAAGTGGGATAGTTTTAGGGATGGGGGAAGGTATTAATGATAAAGAAAATGGTATTGGTAAAAGGAGAAAAGAATGTAAGAAATATAGGCGAATATCTGGGGAAAGTTAGAGAGAAATGGTTAAGATTGATGAAGAATAAATAATAATTAAGGGCTGGAAAACTAGAAGGAGGGATATTTGGGTGAGGAGAGTCATCAATACACGGAAAACAAGGGGTTATGTGTATTGAGACTGAAACTTTGGGAAGCAGGTACGAAGGATATGTTAAATGTGAATAAGTCATTTTGTTATTGTGTGAAAGAAATGTTACAAATGTTAATGTATCAATGAAACTGTATGTAGAAGAAACATGAGAAATAAATACAAAAATTAAGCAATACCATCTTGAATCAACAGTCATCTAAGCAAATACTGTTTATGGAGTATACTCAACACTTTCTGAATTAATATCTCAATTGAGAGCGAAATTCTATTGTGTTGTGGTCTAAATGAGTGTTTAAATGAAACAGTTGCGACATTTCGACAGAACCACAGCCATCAATCCAATGTCCAATCACGTTTGTTGTGCAGTAAAAAGATTTGAAGCTGTAATTGTTTTCATGTGATTGTATCTGGCATATAGTAGCGGAAATTAATAAAACAATGCCGAAGCTGTATTTAGTGCAACGGAAACGATCAGAAAGATCATCCATGTGCATACTGCATCTATAAGCAGCTATGTTGACATGTGCTATGTATCTTCACATCATTGCATTCATTTCTAATTAAACATAAAATTAAGTGTGAACTAACTCGTATAGCAATTACATTTGACTATTGATTACTCCCTTCTTTGTGAAATTGGTTCTATCCCTGTTGCACATACGTGCTCGAGTTTTAATTATTTTCACGCATTTAGTGCAAAAAAGAGGGAGCCTTTTTGTCGCTCAGGGAAATAATGCTGTCTCGTTTGACTTTGTAGGACAAAGCAAATGCTGCGATTCTACAATTTCCTTTCTGGCGACTGTTTAGTAGCAAATTTCAAAACCATTTTAAAGTCAAATAAGATACTAAATTATACGTTTAGTGGTTCCTAAATCTTAAAATGCTCCTTAAAGTTGCTACATCTTGGTTTAATTTTGAGTAGTTCCACTTTTTTTCGTAATAACATCTTCCTTTGTGGCACTTTTGATATAGTCCCCAGCATTTTAGTCTTTGTTGAATATGCTGCTATAGTGGTGAAATATCATATCTTTATTTAACTTTATACGTGGATTGGTGAAAATTGACCACACTGTTTAAAATGCCTGATAAATTTAATGGAGGCTAATAAATGAACTATTTGAAGCAAGTTGACCACAGTTTCAAGTTGAATAATTAAAATTGTGCTAAATATTACCACGACAAATTGCAGCCATTCAAATAGTATTCAATTATTATCATGTACCATCTCCATATTTAAATTTTAAAATTACTGTTTTCATAATCGCAATGGGAACAGAAGGTTTTGTGAAACACTGAAATGCTAATCGAAGAATCCTCTTGTGCCAGATCGTCAAGTATGTGTAATTCTACACCGTTTTAAGCGCTTTAGACTGTGGGTTATTATAGATAACAATAAAACACCTGGGTAAGATGCCCAGAAAGATAGTTTTAGTAATATGTTCTCTTTATTAACAAGAGTTTCGCATACTTCATTGCTGCTTCACCAAAGTTCGTACATCATGCGCTATCAAATCTTCAGTTCATATTCGCTTGAGTAGAACAATTGTTACTCTGGGACTTACTAAATCTTAAAAATGGTTTCTACTTTTTAATTTTCAGAACAGGTACTGTGTTACTGCAACATTCATAGTTGGCTGATTTTGCCGAAATTGTAAATTGTCGTAGCTACTCTGTCTTACTATTATTGACTTTCCATCAATACGTAATTTTCCTTGCTAATTATTTCTTATTACCTGAGAGAATTAAAGCTAGTGCTTCTTACATTATTCATTAAGTTTGACATACATAAATTATTTATTGCCATTATTTCTCCATCTGCCTAAAATATATTTTTAAAATGATAACTTTACTTAGTAATTCCCGTATTACACTGAAAGCCCATCAAACTTACAAATTTCAAAGAAATACGAACTGAAATTATATAAGATAAGAGTTGCATAAAAAGAAATATTGATATGTATAAGGCAACATTTTTTTTCTAGCAAGGGAACTGTCAGTATCCTCATACCTGTATTCGCTTAAGATTTTGATGTCATCATTTCTGCTCTAAATGGGGACCGTACTACGTTCAGCTATACCCCGCACCCAAGTTTTGGCACACATAGAGCAGATATGATGCCATAAGTATCTCAAGTGAATGCAGGTATGAGCGTAGTGATAGTTCCATTGTAAGAATACTAACCAAATGTGCAGTAGCACACATAACATTTCGCTTATTTACAAGCTGAAACAGCATAATTGCATACTATTACTATTATTAAACTTCCAAGAACAAAATCCCCTTTTACAATGTTTGCTAAGGCTATAGAAATAAATGAATTATACACAGGACATTTTCCTTAAGAATTACAAATATAGTCATCCGATAAGTAAAATTAACGTGTGAAGCTAAATGAAAAAAATGTATGACAGGATAACTAAAGCTAGAAGCCTGCACTAATACTTCTTACAATGTACTATTACGATGTCTTAAAATAAAATTAAATTACTTTTAAAATATGAGTTGGGCATTTTAAAAATTGCATGCATTCAATCACGTTAACATTGAAAACGTAGTTTCGAGTAAAAAAGTTGCACTTAAGTGATTTTTGTTATGGACATTTTCATCAATTTCATCAATGGGTCAAGAACTATAACATTCTAATCTTAAATTCCAACTTTCAACAATATAAATTAAAATCTATTATTAGGAAGCGCGGAACATAACTAAATCTATGAAAATGATCTGCAACTTATCATAATTTCGGCTTCAATAATCTAAGTGTGTGTGTGTGTGTGTGCTACAGCTTATTGTTGCTTTATAAATTGGGTATACGCTGATTTTTGACTGTTTTAAGCACATTAACATACATTCTCAAATTGGTGAACAATAATAATATTTATTAAAATATATAAGACATTAACTCACAAGTATCCTAACCGGATATTTGTCAACTAGCTTCTCGCAGCAGTCAATGGTTTCTGTTCTATTCCACAACATTACTGCAGAATAATACCGTCAAAAATGTTAATTACTACCCAGTTTATATCTCACTTAGATCGTTAATGCTGTATACTTTGTATAACTGGCTTAATTTTCACAGAATACTACATAACCGAACCCTTTTCTTTGATAGATTCAGACCTATTCTCCTGCAATTATAATTTCTTTTTACTTATTATTTTAATTTATTTCGTTATAACCAATTCCACTAACAGCTCTAGTGTACATTATTCTTACATAATTGTGTTACTGAATTGCTTTTGCTCTGCTAGAATATTTTACATTAAGCAGTTGTTAAATCGTCCTAAGAAAGAACTGTCTTTGAACTATTGAGCTTCTTGGGTTTCAGACTATTTATTCTTTAACTTATAGTCATTCACTAAACAATACAGATGTGTATCTATTTTTACAAAATAAGCAACGCTTCTTTGCCTATGTTTAGTTCAATTAGCCAAATTACGCCTATATTATTTTACATACTCTCAATTCTGTTGCAAATATAACACACATTATTGTAAACGATTTCTTGCTTATTAAATGTTTAAATAATCTTAGCTCTTTAGGAAATACATATTTTCTGATTTCACTTAATATTCATATATTGACTCTACTGTATTTTACTAGGGATTACCAGATAATTCTGGTATCATTAATTGCAAACTGCCATATATTATCTTCCTCTTTAAACTAACAAGCTCTCCCACAATTTTACTTTCACTTGTTAATTGGAATATACTTTTGCAACGGGTAACATTTGCTCTTTTTCACTGACTAATTGGTAAGTTATTGCTTCAAACTAAATATTTTATAATTTTTCTACAAACATTTTCCAATTCAGCTAAAACTAGGACTGCACTTAATCACATTACAGAAATGACAAATTAATCAAGGCTTTATTGCAAAACACCAAGCGGTAATGTAATACTTGGTTTAAGTTAATAGTTGGGTGGTTAGAATAGTAATTAGAAACAATCCATGAAAACTAGTGAATGTTTATGGTGCAGTTAAAAACAAATGGGACGTAAAATATAATAAATCTGATACCGAAATTATGGGTTGACAGAAGCAGTCATGATAGATGTCGAAGGAATGATGGTTCTTTGTGACGACCAAGACCAAGGTCAGTCCAGTTGGGGAAAGTGTTGTAACAATGCCATGAATGAAAGAAGCAATGTCCTTAGAAGGTTTCTAAAGGAATTGTCACTGGACGTATATGAATAGGGAATTCTTCGGATCGTTTACAATGGCGACCAAAACAGCCACAAAAGGACTTTGGTTTGTTTAAAAGAGTTTGAAAAGGGAAAGTTAGGAGATATATACACGCACGCAGTTGTGGTTAAGGCAGTCGTCGGTGTATAGCCGATATGGCTATATCGCGGCTAGGAAGCCATTATAAACATTCTTCGGCGTGAAGCCGCGGAGAGGAGTCTGAGACTTCAAGCCTATTAGAGCGGTCAACTTGTTCTGTCTTGAATATTTGTCGGGTCATCAAATTTATCGAGAAATATAATTAGCATTCAGTCACTATAAACCGAGATTGGTAGCCCTCGGTCGGCAGCTTCCATTTTGAGGTTAGAAAAGAAGCAGTGAATAAATAATTTGGAGACGGGTATTCCAGTGTTGTAAAATTTCCTTCTCACACACATCCACGCATACCCTGAGAGAAACCTCATTGCTCACTATAATGTTTGCTTCAAACTGGTGCACAACGTGGAGCTGTGGTAACCTGTGATCGCCACCACCTACATTTTCGTAACAAACCTAATCGCCAAATTTAAATTATGGAACTCAAATCGTTTGTAAAAGGAAAATAGTACATCAATTATCAACTAAGTCTTTGATAACAAGAGTGCTAGGCTGTAAAACATTTATTATATAAATTACCAAAATCAAACACATTATTTAGAAATAATGCCAAAACACCAGGTAAAGGTTTCCATTCAATATTAATATGTTTTTTTGGCACTTTCAAACTCACAATAATATAAGATGCTATATTTACACAAGCTTCTGAATTGACTCTTCTATAAAATATTCTTACAAGCGTTTTAAGATTAATTCTTTAAGATTAATACTTTTCATATGGGGAAATGGAAGGAAAAAGATGAAATAATGATCAAACAAGCCTGTGATCCCTGCAGATTACAGTTATTTAACATTTTTTCAGCAATAAAAAAATCGTATTGCTGTGACTCACCTGAACCAAGATTCGAAATCGGATACCTAATATTCAGATCAATAAGGAGGCAACACATAATTTGTCACATTTGTATGGAGAGAGAGCTGGTTTTCTTCTAAAACTTCTATAAAAGCAACCGTTCGTGCAAGAAAATTGATACAGAAATTATGGATCAGTTGAATAAATTGAGACATAATAAAGTTAAATATGAATATTTTCTATATTTGTGTTAAATGTTAGTGTTTTAGGTTTTGCAGTTAATTATTAGTACAGTTTGGATCGGGATAAGAGGACATGAAATAAGATAATTAGCCAGGGCTGGTTATCAGGGCTGAACTGTGGAGAAGCACTAAGGTAGGTTACATTTGAGAGACCAAAGTTGCTATCCAAAGTTGCCAGGTTAGGTATGACAGGCTAGCTTGGAATTCGTAGAATAATGTGAGAGAATTTTTATAAATTTGTAGATAAATTTTAGGATGGAAAGCAAAAAAAAATTCAGTAATGTATAAATGAAGTGGCAATGTCGTATTAGAATCTAGAAGTGGGATCCTTAGAGTCATTAGCAAAAGACAAGACTATTAGGGGAATTTTTGTAGCTGAGTAGGATATTCTAAACAGAATCTGGGACACTTAGGACTGGTCGCCAATGGAGCAAGACGTAACTGAACGAGACGTCACTTTTGACTGTATGATAGAACCACGTGTTATTGCGTAGTATAAGATACAAATACGTTAACTCCGAATATTAGTTTCCACTGGTCGACAACTTCTTAAATGAACACTTAAAAAGTCATAAACATTTCAAACTTCGATTTCGGTACCAACCTTTTATGTATTACACACCCACGCATAACCTGAGATAATACTCAGCTCGAGATTGAAAGAGACGCATACGGCTAAAACTTTGGACAAACATCGTGAAACAGACATACTGCTTCAAAATAAAAGATAGTGCTTACAGAAATATAAGGTGTACTTAAAACTTAAAACTTAAAACTGAAGGTATATCAATTTTGGTAACTGTGGTATAATGCTGCGAAAGCAAAGAGAAACATTGACTAATGTATGAGTACCTTTTTACGTAAAATCTAAAAGTCAGTATGTCTAAATAAAAGCTGAAAAAGCAACTGTACACAACAGAAAAAAGGGAAGTATAATGAGTGATTTGCTGATAGTTTAACGAGTAATAACTGACAGCTTTCACCACAAGCTACTTCTACTATAAAATATGGATTATAACAGTCAGTGAAATGTAAGTTAATAACACTTATTACTATCAACCGTGTTTCTTTCGATGGAAATTATATTTATGAGAAAAGAGATAACTTCTACTAATTAGATGACAGATTTTTTTTTTAATAATTCGGAAGTGTATTTAGCAAGAACAGAAGAAATGTAGGAGCATGGAGAGGAGCAATTTAGAATTGCTACCAAAGAAGTCGGAGCAACTATTGCATAAAAAAGATTTCCTCGCTGATGAAAAATAAAAAGCACTTAATTATTTGTTTAAATATTAGAATGATATAATTACAATATTACAACTGCGTAGGTTATGTCAGTACTCATGCTATTAAGGCAAATCACAACAGAAGCTACATTTCCACAAATCCAAATGTTTACTGCTATTTACACGCAAATTTAAACTTGACACTTATGCTTTAAGTTCAACGAGGTCGAAAATGTGGTACTGAAAACATATGCTAAAGGTTATTTTATTTTTCACACAAAATAAAACACAATTTGCATAAAAGTAAAGTTTTTCAACAACAAAATGATTTTAGTTATCCTGGATACGCGTAATAAAAGTAAACTAAAAACTAATAAAACAACATGAAACATAATAAAGAGATAGCTGCTCCAATACTGACTTATGGAATTTAGAGTTGTATGCTGACCACTTCACAACAGAAGAAGATATGAGATGACACTTCTGTGTTACATTGGAAGTTGCAAGACTTTTGAATAAAAGAAAAGGTACGAAGACATTAGAAGAGTGTTCGTCTGAACACAGACGAAAATGGCAGAACAATTAAAGTTAAAACACCACAAATGGCACAAAAGTACAAACCAATAGGTAGAGGTGTGTCGGCAGATATCGAATGAAGTGACAGCTGAGCTTTATTGAAGACAGGCGTAGGTAGTGATAATGATGATGAACAAAACTTCACTTCTAACGCTGATGTCTCAGTAAACTATTGTATTTCCTTTCTGATAGTGTGTCTTATTTACTAAAATATCCCATGACACCAGGAAATAACAGCTTTACTACATGGATATGCAACAATTGTAATTTACGTCCATTTAGAGTGCATTTTTGGAATAAAATATAATATAAATCTTCTGTAACAAGCCCTCAGTGGTTAAAGGATCGCTTTAGGCAGCATCGTATACAAATATATCTAAGTTTATATAACATAACTCATGTACTCCATGACTTACTATCTAAAATTAGAAATAGCTATTTGGTGTGAAGGGTTTGGCAATTGTTACGCACATTCAGGTCATTACTGTGCACTACATTTGAACGTGGTTTGGGAAAACAGAGTTAATTAAACACGGTGCCCTGTTAGATCGCAAACTGCTCGTTATTCACGAACCATACTTTCTCTCACTATCATCGGCGGTGGTCAAACGATTAAATTAGTGTGAAAGAGTTGCAAATCCAGAATTCGTGCTGTTTGTGGTAATTTGCGGTTTAATTGCGACTGTAAAACGGCCATTCTAAGCTAGTGTAAAAACTGTTTACTAATTAATCGTTAATACAGAACACTTTTGAGGTGTGTAGTTTTGATACATTATCCAAAAATGATGTTTTTTTTTTAAGATTGGTTCAATGCAAGAGAAACAAAGGGTCTGAAACGCTGTTAATACAGAGTAAAATAAATCTACTGTGTACAGTGACTTGGTCAAGTTTTCCAAACTGTCACTTCAGTAATCCCGTTCAATGTTTGTCGAGAGTCCCTTAGTTTCTAAGCTAAACTAGTTCTCTTGTTCTCTATCACTTCATAATGGGAAATAGTTGCGTTTCCACTGCCACTTTCCTGACGTTGACTCTCTTCTGAACAATTTATTCCCTGGGAGAGAACTAAGACGTTCCATAGGCGGTATGAGTAGCAGTCAGCACATTTTATAAACCTGCAGGTAAAAACAGCACTTTTCGTCGTATTTGTACTAAATATAAGGTCTACTCCAGATAAATAAACAATAAAAATAAAACTAGTAAAATATTACACGATATAGAAATAATATACTTTTATATTAGTCCATATTGTATTTAAAATCATTTATTATGCGTTTCAAATGTGAAGAGTTCTGGAGTCCAGCTAATAGGATGCCGTATCACACTCAGCGTTGCCAGCTTGTTACCCCACTCTTTTTATATTTCGCTCTCTCTCGCACACTCATACAACATGCAGGTCTGCTTGGCGGAGACGTGAGGGTAAGCAAATTATATTTTACAAACTTTTACAATGATGCAGTTGCCAAAATGAAATTGGAAAAAGCATTTTCACAAATTATGCTTTAAATACTATAACTATAATTATAGTTTATGAATTGCCTGATTTTCTAATATAAATCCGGGACACGCTTGTTTTACCTACACCACACGCTTCAGCAGTAAGCCGTTGAGCATTTTTTAAATCGAGCTGATTTCTATATTCCTCATTGCGCAATTCTTTGAAGAACGTGTACAGCTTAAAAACAATATTTCGAGCCTGACCTCGCAATAATTGCCTTTCTGGCTCACCACTAAATTCACCGCAAGAAGCCATTACACTATTTAACACTTACTCTACTGTTGTATAAAGAACATCTGAATGATATCGATCTGAACTCTCCAGAGTAAATAAACATTTCTTATCCAGCATTCATTCATAAACACAGGCATACAACATTCCACAGGCTAACAGGAAATGAATCGTTTACTCTTTCTCGAATTTAACATATTGACTTGTTCACAGTAATTCTTTTATCACGTTATGTCAGTAATTTAAATTTCAGTTCTGAGTCTGAGTAATTAAATGTATATCTACATACATGCACACCAACCACTTTGAATTCTCTAGAGTAAACAGAGGTTACGAACCATTCATAAGCAGAAGATATAATGTGACCAGACACGTTCTGTTAGGGCAGCAGGAAATTTATTGTTTCCGTTTGCTCGAATTGGCTTATTCAAAGTAATACTTTTATCACGTCATGTCAAACATTTACGATTCAGTTCTGAGTAATTACAAATATACGTACACGCATACATGCCAAATTCATACAGTGCTTACGTCGCGATTTATTGTTATAATACAGGTAATAGTGGTTTATTTATTTGTATTAGAAAAACTATTTGAGCTAAAAATATGGGGTTTTCATGGTTATGTTAGATACATTACTCTCTATCTTCCACATGGATCAGTTTTGGCGAAATCTGAATTTTTGTCTTAGCGCGAATAGTATTTCATACAGATTGATTAGGTTGGCGCTCGTCACACACCACTTAGAGGGAATGCAATACGACAACACCGCATGACTCCGATTGGTTGCTCGCCTAGTAGCGCTCAAGGACAAACACCTTTTAAACACATAATAGTATATTTTATTGTATGGAGAATTGTTAGATTAAATATTTCTTCTATTCTCTCGCTCGCCGGCTCAATCATGCACATAAACTGACACACTCACTGTTCGCTTCGCTTCCTCACTTCCTCACTTACAAGAGCCGCAAGACTGTCTTTCTCTCTCATGTGAGACTTTCACTTGCAGACTGACTCCCATGCTTCCTCACACGACGCACTTCGCCGGACTCATTCACCGTCGGTACTTTCTTATTGGAAGACTTTGTACAACACTCGTGAACTGATTCCTGGCACAGTTATTTTAGATTTAATTTTATTTAAAATTATTTGTAATTTTAGTAGATAGAGAACGAGGTTCAAATTAGCTTGAAATTATGAAAGATTCGTATAGATAGAAGAGAGGGAAACTGAATATTAATAATTATTTTAATGAGAACAATAATAATGTAAATTTTAATATATATATATATATTAGTGTGAGAAATTGATTTAAAACAAAACTTATAAAAAGTATTATTAAATATAGCAGCGAACATTGCTATAATTGGATGTGATGTGGGCTAATAGATGTTGAATTTCTATAGCAAAGGCAGGACCAATAGCTTTATACTGGCCAAAGTAAGCCTTCTTCTGCTTTCAGCCGCCGTAGAGATCGGACATTGTGTTAATCACTCCGTAAGTCTGCAGAAAGGTATCAGTGGAGAGAACATTGTATAAATAATACAGTATTTAATTTCGACGCTCACGAAAGTGATTATTTGTTCAGCGTTTCAAATAGTCTAATTAAAATTAAAATATAATTTTGGAAAGGAAAGTTATAAAAATTATTTAATCTTCTACAAATCCACCATCGCTTTTCATCCGCGACCGCATCCTGAAAATAGATATTCATGCTAACACGAGAGCAGCTGTGGTGAGTTGCGGAATCAATCGCAACTGGGAGCGTCGGGTACACAATCCAGCTTCGAGATAATCAACGTAGTACACCATTGCATCACCTCACGACCATCTTTGTATCCCTACAAATGAAATAATTTTCGTTTCATATGACTTCCCAACCTGGTGCTTCGAGAGCGTCGCAACATCGCTTCACCGATGCATATGAAACTTCCGTCTCACACCTTTTATTTGCAAAACGCATTTCGCACAGCTCTACAGGACTGACTACCTTGCTTCGCGATAGGTTGGCTTATATGTCCATAGGAGTTTTCAAGAATATTCGCAACATCCCAAAAAGCCATAGTTCTCCAGAGATGTGCTTAGGGAGTTTACATTGGCGATTCGTGCTTAGGATTCTGATTGTCTGGCCTCGGTCTTGCGACGGATTACCTTGAATATGGTCGCTATGTCACTATATCTTATATAAATTAATTTTACTATATACAGTAAATACTGATAATATTTTATTTAGAATATCGTCCACTGAATATAACTCTACTCCAGTAAAAAAATCCTGCGGAAGGGAGCAAAAAGTCCATCTGCTCATATGATTCAGTTCTAGTAGATGAAGTACAAAAACAATTTACATTTTAGCATGCAGGTGAAATGTGGCCGTAATAACAATAACAATAAATATAACAATAAGTATAACAATAACAATAATAATAATAATAATAATAATAATAATAATAATAATAATAATAATAATAATAATAATAATAATAATAATAATAATAATAATAATAATAATAATAATAATAATAATAATAATAATAATAATAATAATAATAATAATAATAATAATAATAATAATAATAATAATAATAATAATAATAATAAAGTTGCCAACAGTATTAAGAATTTAAAGTTTTATAAGACTCTGCACTCTGTAGTAAAGGCGCAGGTGGTCTCTTTCATTACACCATTGGTAATATCTGCCTATAGTAATGAAACAACTTGTAAATAATGTTCACTATGCTTCTTGTTTCTTATCAGGCTTTCAGTGCTAAGCAAGGCCTTGAACCTAATTATTCAAACTGTTATTTAGAAATATGAACAGATATATTTTTCCACCGCTTTTGTTTAAAGTGGTCAAACTTACACTTGAGCATCACATATTTTGATAAAGGCCTCATACCCTCAGCGATGACTTCAATTATGTCACCTAGAAATGTTATATCTGACTATAGAAAACCTGTAGCTTTTCTCTTTAAAACTGAAAACAAAATATTGTGACTTGGCGGGTTCTTAGGATTAAAATCTAACCTGCAGAAATTCAGATCGTTCTATATTCCCGTATAAATAAGCTTCGTGCACCTCTGATAACTCACACACTTACGGAATCTTCCAGTCCGTCTGCACACTGTTCGCTAGTACTGCACTCTTCTCTTATGGCTTCCTGCCAAAACAACTGATTCCCCTAGCCCAATTCATCACTTATATAGACACCAATTGCAGATCTAGAAGTTTCGCGGCTGAACGAATCATCGTGGTTTTCCCAGACGTTAGGGAAAGGGGAAAGAGACGGTACAGTGACTTGTGGTACTTTACTCCCCACCCCCTCAGCGAGCGCCACACAGTCACGTGGGTAGGCGTAGGCTGAACGCTTCCCGTCTCCCACCTTACCAACCAGCTGGTTCTATCGGGCCTTCCGATATTCGGGTGACAATATTTACCTATGCAAATTTCTATGGAACTCAGTACAATTACAATGAAAATATTATAGTAACAAAATCACATTTCCTTACAAACAACTCTTGTAAAGACCTGTAGATTAATAATAGTTTGTTCATCTTCCAGATAAACTTATATCAATAACCTCCCTTGCTTCTTTTGAGGACCAAATCTCATTAATACTACTCAAAATTTAATCTGTAGGTTCTGAATAGTTATGTAAACAGAGGAAACATAACTACAGCGATATGCTTTCAAATTATTCTGCCTCCAGTTTAAGCAGTCTTACCATTCGTCATCAAAAATTATAAAGTTTCATGAAGTTAGTTTTATTTTCTCTCTTCTGTATTCTACCAATTTGATCTCTCGTTATTTTGTGATCTATGTTCAGGTTGTGTAGTGGTTTTGCAAGGTAATCGCCTTTCTGCACACTCTTTGCTAGAAACTGCAAGTGGCAGTCAGTTTACGTGATGGTGAATAACGCTCTTCAATTAAACTGTTTAAATATGGAATCAAACCACACACGTTTCAGTAATTGACCAGCTGCGTCACTAATGGGTCTAACCAAGGAATATACACAGAACCATCAATGCCCCTTCAATTTACAAATATCAGTCTTAAATTTAATCTAAAACACCGAAAACCAATTGTGCCAAATTCGAACATCCAGATTTCTAGTTTTAGAATCAGATAAATAATTACAGTCACCACATCCATTCTAAAATGAAAAGTTTGTATTATCTGTAAAAGCCTGCAGAATGTAATTATGTTCGTGCAGTAATTGTTACTCCCTTTAACAAAGCCAGCGCAAAATGAGGATTTTAACTGGTTAAATGTATGGCAATTATTATTTAATGTGCAAGATGTAACGCTGAAGGTCGTAACGCTTTTCAGTATAAATCTGTTTAATGCACAAACGAAGCACTGTTAAACAAATTCTATTGATTTCGCCATTATGTTTTATGTAGTGCTACTTTAACAGGAAAGGTAAAATATTTCACTGAAAAAGCTCTTAAGAGTTGTATAAAATACAGATTCCATCCACATTTGCTTTGGACTGTCTATGCAATGTATAGAAAGGGGGTTCCATTGCCAATATTGCTATTACAAATATTTGATGTATAATATTGAACCAAAATGGCCGGAGTGCGATTGAAATACATACAATTAGCTTGAATGAATTACCATTGCAAAATTGTGATTCGAGTTTTCAGCGTCCTCTCTTAAATCTGTTATGACACAATACTCATAAAACGGGGTACAGCAATGTCGGTGTATGACGCATTCTCAATCCGCTATACCGTGTATTAAATAAGGACGTAACTTGAAGCCAAATGAAATTTTTGAATCATTTCAGCATATGGTAAATGGGTATTAAGAGTTTGTGGAGAAGATTATACTATCCGATGAGCCAGAATTCTAACTTAAAACAATGAATTGTGTTCACTTGGCATGAGCCCATGTCAAAACGACAGTCCATCTAGGACGGTGAATGTCTTAAGATGACTGTGATCTAGGCGTTTAATATAACCCTTATCCTTGGCAGGTATCGGTCTAAATTCTAAGCACTTCAAATTTTATGAAGTTTAAATACTATACACACGTAGGCTTTCACGGCTGGCGTCTTGTACAGTAGAGGATTCCCGGCTGTAAGGCCTTGGTCAACTCTCTCCCAGATGTTTTGCTTGCAGCTGCGGCAAGCTTCATCGGTGGCGTAGAAAAGTTCTCCTTGTACCCTTCGTAACTACTGAACGTTTGGCAGTGGGAACTGGCTCATATGTCCTGGAAGGTAACGCCCTCCTGTTGCCTGATTGGTCCTGCTCTGAGTTTAAAGGGGCGTGGTTTTTCAGGTTTATTTAGATATGAATGTATTTTCTAAATACGAGTACATAGGCTTGTAAATACGCTTTATTGAGCCAGTATCACTTCACCACCGAAACTTGTGCGTCTTCTGGAGAAATATAGGCTCAAAATAAGGAAGAGGCATTTGAGTCCCAGCAGGTTTACTGCTTAACTCATCTCTACTTTCAGCTTTGAGGAAATTGAAAGACGTTGGATAGCATATGAAATCACTTACTGCAGGACTTCTGCCGAAAATTTCGTACAAATTTTTCAGAAATCCCCGCGGATACAATGACGAAGTTATTGAAGTCATAACTTTGCTAAAGGGAACAATTTTGGGAACAGAAAGTAACTGCACAGTTGCAGAAAGATGATATTTAATTTTTAATATATATTTAATCTCAGTAAAACAATAAAGAACGTTTGTTCATTATAGCATTTATGCGTTTTATTGACAAATGTAATATTTAATTTTCTTCAGGGAGTACAAATACTACCTTTTGAAGTGCATATTCGAGAGAAAAATTTCGCATTATATAATTTCTGATTATATTTTACAGCTGATTTACAATTCTGCATATGATAGAGGACATGAACATAACAACAGCATACGAAAAACCAGTTTGCAGTTCATAAGGGCTTTACAGAGCAATGGTGTTACAGCTATTCCTTTACATTAGTGAATACAGACTTCATAAAACAGCAGCAAAGACATTATATTAACATAATTATTTTAAGTAGAAAATAATTTCATGCATATGATTAGAACATAAAGAATTTTCAAGGTTTATTTTAACTAAATAATGACCAAATCTAGGTGCAATTGATAAAATGCCATGCACTTGTTAGCAGACATATAAAAAGGCCTGCCCGCCTCGGTAGCGGAGATGGTAGCGTGTCTGCCTCACGTTCAAGAGGTCCCGAGTTCAAATCTCGGTCAGGGTGAGTTACCTGAATAAGCTTTCTTCCAGGGTTTTCCTTTATCCTTCAAGACGAATGTCGGGTAACTCTTAGTTCCATGGACCCTGGACTCATTTGAGCATCATTTCACCCAATTCATTCACCGTCCGATATGACTTAATGTTAGAGGACGTAAATTACACACAAAAAACATACAAAAAGGCCAATAACAAATAACCCAGAACACATATACAGCAATAGTTTCAAGAGCCTGGACGAAGAAACATTCTCAAAGTATGGAGCCAGTGGTATTACCAAACAATCATGGATATTATATGAGCCACATAATATCAAGTAATTTGTTCTAGTTCGCTAAAATCAGGAGAAACTCTATATTTACAGATATATCTGAAGTGATTTTGTAAAGTGATGACAATGGCATCTACGAAAGTATTATGCATAAGTAAGATGAACACCGTAATATCTAATTTCTGTGTTACAATTATATTATTCTGATTAAATTCCAGATAAATATGTTGAGGAACAGACATTACATGATATAAACATCGTGCTATTTTTTTCTAAGACTAAAATCTTGGTTAATACACTTAAATGAAAATTCATATTAGAAACAAAGTCATTTAAACACAAAAATACTGAAATACGACATATAGGTACAGGAAGACCCTTTTGAAATTCGATTTTATTATTAATCAATAAATACTATAATTTATTTGCTAACGCTGCTGCCAGTTGTTAGATTATATCAACGCCGTCCCTTGCCGAAATTTAATTCTGCAGGAGTTCTTTCACATGCCAGTTAAACTACTGACATGGATATGTCGCATTTAAACACACTTCACCATAGTCTGGACGAAGTTTTAACCCGCGACATTGAGATTGAGTCACCTAGATTATATTGTGATATATCAACTGTTTATAATGTTAAATACTCCATATGTTTGTTGATAAACGTTGCGTTATGCCGGCCCTCGTAGCCATGGTCGCTAAAGCGTAAGTCTCTAGTGTTCCGCCTCGTAGAGGGTCGCGGGTTTGAGTGAGTCCCGCCTTGGGCATGATTGTTTATGTGTATAGTGAATATTTGTGAAACTAGGAAAACAGATAAGAAAATAAACGTAAATAATAAAAAATCGGTTAAATAAGAAAAAGAGAAAAATATATACCTATATACATAGATATATATTTAAATTTTTATAAAAAATAAATAAAAAGGTAAGGAATATAGTTACTGAAGCGTCTAGTTCCATTTTTCATATTACTTTTGTAATTTTGGAAACAAGTAAAATTTCCCAAAGGTTAAAATAAATACACATTTGGAAAAGCAGTGAACTGCTACGTTAGACAATAAAAGTTGTAACAATACCGTATTGACAATTATCAATAGGTGAAGAGGAAAATATTTACTTGCGCTTTCATGAAGTCAATTTTGCACTGCCACTACCATGACCTTAGGTCAACAATGCTTTTATTAAAATTCCAAAATATTTGCATTACAAACATGCAATCAGAGAAATATTTCATTATTGCAGCTTAGGTACGGATTCATCTTCGCTGTGTTTCCAAACCTTACAAGTTTGTTGCGCAGTTACGGTATTCAAAACAATGAAATTATTTACTGTATCATTCACCAAAGTTTGGACACGTAGCTAACTTAAATTGCTTAATTGCGGATAGTACTTTAGGGTAATTTAGAAATAGTTATACAGATATTGAAACATACAAGCTACAGAAAACAATTTGTTGAATGTTATGACTTCTAACTTCGTTGCAATAAGATGTGCATAAATATTCCCTTCCTATAGTATGAGGCTCATATTGCCTGTAAATTAACTCTCAGAAAGTAAAAAATTATATATTTCCTAGTTTTTAGCAGATATAATGCGATATTTAAAACAAAGAAATTATTTTACATATAGTGCAACACAATATTAGAATTCCTGTTGCCTCTACATCTCGATGGCAAAAATCAAAAGTTGGGCTAATTCCATCCAAATATTGTGTATCTGTGTTATTTTCAGTAAAATATTTGTTTTTTTTTATTCTTAACAATATACTCAGAAAATAACACTACTGAAGAATTTTAAGCCAAAGATGCACTTTTAAAAACTATCGTATTTTAGGTGTAAATGTCTATTTGATATTTTTCTCTTGCCAGAAATGCAGGAAATCTAAAAAATACTACCTTGATATTTGTTTTTTCAAAGCCTACCTTCCATGTAAAAATACCTTAGTGTATCCATTCCCGTTCCTTTCTAGTAAATATGGTTTACATAACTCGTGTAGTGAAGACATTACACAACGTAAATTAAATCTTAAAAGAAACTATGGGTAAATAATATTGAAAATATGTAATAAACATATAAACAATATTTAGCTCACAGTTATGGAGATTGCGATAATGGCGAAAGCCTTAACATATCGGAATCCGATTCCATAACGTCAGTTTTACTGTCCGATGAACTTTCGTCAATAATAACGTTTATATGACGACCATCCTGCTCCCATGCTTTGTTTATTTCGTTGGCCACCTGAGCAATTGCTCCTTTACAATTGATGCTCATTGCCAAGCAGCGCTCTAACCACTAGCAGCACTTTGGCTACTTTCCAATGACTACGTCTCACAGACATCCACATTGGACCACTTCTATTTTACATTTTCCATGCATTTTGTTTCTTTTCTGCACGAACACTGTGGTATGGAGAATAATCCAGCATTATTATTCTATTTCGGTTCTTATATCGGAAAAACATTCTTAAACCACTGTTAAAACACCTCCGCCCTTTCATTTCCTCGTGATTTCCGCTAGTTTTCTTTTATACTTTCAAAAAAGGATCACCTTCCACAAAACATTTTTCACTGCCTATGCACGTTACAGTCATTTTCTTTTTCCTTTGCCATTTTTAGTCCAACAGACATACACTATAAACATCTTTGCCATTCTCTACTCACTTGTCATACCAAATCTTGTTCCTTCCTAGTCCCTCATTCAACCAGATTTCGTCAAGGTAATAAATCCTTCGATTTGCAAGCCTAGACGGCCCGAAATAATACGTTCGCCATAACATTATATCGTTCTGTTTACCTGCTTTTCATGCAAAAATCTCACTTCTTCTAGAAAATAGGACAGAGTAAACAAAATAAAAGTAACCCAAGATCATTATTCACAACTGCAAGGAATTAATTTCACTTTGGTAACTCATGTTTCAATAAAAACCTACGCTCGTGTATCGCGCACACTTACCACACTTGCCCATTACGGGTTTTGCTCCTTCCCTCTTCTTGCCTGGAGTTGTTACTTTGCTTGTCGTTTTATTTGTCCTCAATATCCTTGATAGTAGTGGATTCTGCCGCAATGCATTGTTTGCTTATGCAAAAAGAAAGAAACACTTGCTCCTCACCATTTGTGAATAACCACGATCGTTAAGAAACTGAAGCTTCGACTCAGACTGGTAAGCAAGGATATGTTAATGAAGTCATACCTGTTGTTTTAAATAGTCCAGTATATACAAGAAAGATATCCTTCATGTAAGAATACTAATCTACGTATGCGTCATTGCTTCTTCTAGAACATTGGTGCTTGAAAGAAAAGTTATTTCACAGAAACACTTAGAATGCAATTAATACATTATTCTAACCAGACAACTAATTTCTAAGAGTTACGCAGAATATCCAGCAGCCACCAATAAGAGAGGATTAACAAGCATTGCTGACATGGAGGGTTAGCTAACAGGGAACTATCCTTATGCTATTGCTTGTATTCGCTTGAGAGTTTGATGGCATCATCTTTGCACTATATGGGGCATGTATGCCAAATATTTGCTCCAGAGCAGAACCGCAACGACCAGAACTGAAATCTGAAAGATATTGCATGCGACCACTTGCAAGTAGCTGCTGGACATCTCTCGTGAGCTCTATGCCGTTGCTTCTTAAATATACAATGTGCAAATTGCTGTTCGCAAGGGTACACAATCCCTCACGTACAATGCTATGTTATGATGCCTATATGTACTTAAGTATTCTGGAGTCATTTTTGGGTACTTCGAGCTATACTCCGCACCCGAGTTTTTGCACACTGGCCCCACAAAGAGAGATAATTTCATCAAACTCTCAAGATAATACATGGGTGAGCAGAGTGTAAGGAACAAATATTAGTTGTGGTCTTGCACACTGCACAACAGCTCCTAGCCATGGCGGCTACTTCTTCACTTCTTCTTTACCAGACGCGGTATACCTGTGGTACACAACAGCCCCTAGACCTTGCAGCAACTTCTTCACTTCCTCTATACCAGACGCTGAATACCTATGCTACACGAGAACCCCTAGACCTAGCGGAAACTTCTCCGCCGTACCGCGCGCTGTATACATATGCTACACAAGAGCCCCTAGCTTTAGCGGCAACTTCTTCACCTCTTGTCTGCCACGTGCACTATACCTCCGTTATACACCAGCCCCTAGCCCTATCGGCAACTTCTTTACCTTCTGTGTACCGCGCGATGCATACCTACGCTACACAACAGCTCCTAGCTCTAGCGGCAATTTCTTTACGACCTGTGTACCCCGCAATCTATACCTACGCTACACAACAGCTCCTAGCTCTAGCGGCAAGTTCTTCACCACCTGTGTACCCCGCAATGTATGCCTACGCTACACAACAGCCCCTAGCTCTAGCGGCAATTTCTTCACCACCTGTGTACCCCGCAATCTATAACCACGCTACACAACAGCCCCTAGCTCTAACGGCAACTTCTTCAACTCTTGTGTGCCGCGTGCAGTATACCTCTGTTATACACCAGCCCCTAGCCCTATCGGCAACTTCTTTACCTTCTGTGTACCGCGCGATGTATACCTACGCTACACAACAGCTCCTAGCTCTAGCGGCAACTTCTTCACCACCTGTGTACACCGCAATGTATACCTACGCTACACAACAGCTCCTAGCTCTAGCGGCAACTTCTTCACCACTTGTGTACCCCGCAATGTATACCTACGCTACACAACAGCTCCTAGCTCTAGCGGCAACTTCTTCACCACTTGTGTACCCCGCAATGTATACCTACGCTACACAACAGCTCCTAGCTCTAGTGGCAACTTCTTCACCACCTGTGTACCCCGCATTGTATAAGCTCGAGTGCTCAGAAGGACTGTAAGAATGGAATAACAAACGCATCCACGTATATGCAAAAAGCACTTATCGTTCATTGTTAATTTTATAGTTATATGCCTAATGATATGCCTAAAGTGAGAAAATAAATTTTAGAACAGTGGGGCAGTGGAAGCCTGCTGGGCCCATAACCCAGAGAACCGTGGATGGAAACCACGCTCTGCCACCAACTTTTGCGCCGATCCTCGTCAGATGTAAGGATGCAAAATTTGTGGCATACGAAACAGGATGGCAGGAAGGCATCAAGGAACCGATGGATTATATGTAGGCGAAGGTGTGCCCCTTTCTCCATACGCCTAACCAAAAATATTGGTGGATTTGTTTTAAATGTTATTTCAGTTCACCCCTTCGTTGTATACAGGTTAATTTTGTTTTGATTCCTTCCTTGAAACTTTGGTCCCACTAAGACATTAAATTGCCAACAAATCTCCGATCTTACGAGCCCAAGGCCTTAGACCAAATCACGTTTTACAATAAACAAATTATTACATGTTAGATATCCGCAACTTACCCCTTACCGACTAGGTGAGCAACTTATACCGACTAACACAAGGGTACAGACCCACTTGTGAGGAAAGCTCAGCTCGTGTACCCAGCGCCAACAAGCGCTTAAAAAACGCGGTAGCTCTAGACTAGACCACCCGGACGGTAAAGCAGTGAGCGGTCGGCTCAATATCATGTAATTTCTATATATAGTATGTTAATGTATAAATGTAATATTGCAGTACTGCACAACTTGTAAATTTGTATGTAGAAAAAATTTGGCTATGTTTAAATATTTCTCGTTTACTAGTTTACGTAAACTTAAAACTGTCTCTTTGAGGCTAGACGGCAAAATATTTGCAGCGCCCAACGAAAAAATTTGTTGTATTACGTTGAGGGCTAGAAGGGCTTTGTGCCGTTGTGTGTTCTGGGGACGAGAGTCATAGACGGCGAAGCCGTAATATCACAAACTTACAGAAAGTCCCTTGCCACGTGGTAAGGGAAGGCATGTGATGTGATACTGAAATCAATGAAAGAAGGTTAAATGATGTCATAGAATACCGACCTGACCGGGGAGGGAAAGAAGCCAATCCAAAGAAAACGCATTGAATATACACGCGTAGTAGATACTGTTTATATGGCCATGAAAATTACTGTCAGTAACTGGTCACTCACAGCAAATGCGAAATCCCACCTCACTGTGGGGAATATTTTCGGCTTTCGCGGAAATATCCCGGTACCGAAGTTCAATTCCGCAGATGCAGATAAGTGCTGATTTTAGTAATTTTAGATGTGCATAAACAGTTTAACCTGAGAGTTTAATTCTAAGAAATCGAATAACGGTGTGAATATTATACTGAATCCCTAAGAACATGTTTAACGTCAGAGTATATTATGTGGAAGTGAAACAAAGAAATGCAATGGAAGTTACGTTGACCAGCCCTTGCATCCTTATTCGTTCCACTTCCTTTCTTTTTGATCTGGGATCTCCGCTAACTTTGTCACTCCACTGAGTTAATCTTAGCCAGGATAAATATAATCCTCTATAAATAGCCAACGAGATTATACTGAGGCAACCATCCGTACGAGAAGAGACGCCCAGAAGGAGCTTCAAACCAGAGACATCGACGTGTCAAGCTAGCTTGCAGGTACGATCATCCCCTATCGCGGTTAAGCTTAGGGGTTGCCGTCTCCACCAGATGGTGACCTGTACGAATCCATCTCTTGTCGACCTCAGCTGCTGATATTTCTATGCTATCTGTGCACACGCTTCATAGCCTTCAGGGCGGGCCATACTGCTTTCATACGACATTTACTGCTGTCTGCACTTTCAGGCTTTCTTTTCAGGTACTTTACATCTCTATCCTATGCTAGGAGGCAAATTCCGAGTCTTTTTATGTGTTTCTCTTTTTACTCCTTTCAAGTTACCCACAAATTCAAAATTATTTTAATTGGATTCATTAAACTTTATTTTCGTCGTGTTTCTTAGACTACCCCTTTATGGGTATTATACATTTTATTTCCTAAGTCTAAAAGGTATGTAGATACATTATATCATCAGCTCCAACATTAAATGACACAAATAGCCACAACTGTGTCAGGTGTTTACTCCGTTTCTATGCTTCAAATTTTAAATAATTTAAATATTTCACAAATTTTACTAAATGTACGAATTTATTTCTTAAGTCTAATAATTATAAACATGATCATTTTCAAGCTATCTATGTATATCTATTTGGAACATTGACTACATCGTCTATAAGAACTTTTGTATTTATTGGTGTCTTTTAGTATCACTTGGAGATTTTAGAAATGTATTCTTCTTCTGTTTTTCCTTTTGTTAAAATGATATCTCGTACCTAACCTCATCACATCTCTCGCCTCACCGCACATGTAGGACTTGCTTCCAGGAATTACCGTGAATGCCTAGGGTCAGGGACCTTTCCAGGGGCAAACGAACACTGAATCAAAGTAAAGAACCTGGAACGGAGAACCGGTCAATAGCCGGCATGAAAGTGAGGAAGAACATTATATGAAATGAAGGTGATATGGATGAAAAGAAAAATCAGGTGATGGGACAATGGTATAAAGAATGGCGTGGAAAACCGCAGAAACCCTCCAAATATCGTTTTATGGGCATGGGGTTGCCTGGAACTGAGCTAGAGCCACATTGTTGAGAATCGAGTGGCCACGGCCTCATGCTCCATACCGACTTCCGTAGTATACATTTTCTATGCCTTTGTATTCAAGAAATCTCTAGGTTTGTTCCCTCATAATTAAGTGCTGTTGTGTTAAACAAAGAAATAAATAATTTATATAAGCATAAACACAATAATAGCAGTTAAAGGTACAGATTTGTTAAATTTTCAGTTGATTAATATTAATTTTGTTGTACAAATTCAAAATAATCTAACCATAACAGCATCTATTCACTGTAAGAAGAATTCTCATTCTATAGTTCTTATCAATGGATAATCATAATTCTTTAAATATTATTTTGTCCCAACTCAGTAGAAAATTAAAATAAAATTCTTATGCAAATAAATGTTATATGAATCATTACTAACACCCATAGCAGAAGCTCCTGCAAAGATCGTTTTAGGAGATTTAAGATATTAGCCCTTCCCTCAGTGTATATATTCTCGATCCTAAAATTCAGTATGCAACCTGGCGTCATTTATAACAAATATTATAATTCACAGAATAGACACTGGACAAAATATAATATCCATTATCCCAGTGCTAAACGTTCTTGCTTTCAGAATGGTATGCATTATGAAGCCATCAAAAATATTCGGTGATCTTTTTAATGATCTTAGAGAAAAAAGGTAATAATTTAAGTGCTTTTAAAATGCTGATAGAAAGTGCCATTTTATTCTGTACAAGATTATCTGAATGACAAATTACGCTGATAATGCGTATGTAGCTCTTTAAGTAGAAGTTAACTGTTCCAATGACAAATCACTACCAATAAATGTTTGATGCCTGTTCAAAAGTTATTTTAATGTATATATATTGAATAAATGACAGTAAATGATTAACACTGCGAAGAGGTTTATACGTACTGGCAAAAGCCAAGTGTAAGTTGATTAAACAAATGTTTAATTTTATATCATAAATAATTATTTCTACCTTGTCGATATTTATTTTCATATTGCCTCTGTATTACTTGTTTCTAATGTTAAATTTTCACGTTTATATGCTATTAAACTGTATACCTCTGGACACGCTCAATGTTCGCAGACCTTGTGGCTACAAGTGAACCCACTAAACTGAAATTAATAAAATCTAATTTTAGCGTAAATGTTTAGAAAGGTAGTTTTAAAAATACCGTTAATACCATTGTTAAATAACCAATTAAAAAGTAATTTTAAGTGCAATGCTTTGAAAGCAGACATTTGAAATCCTGTAATGGAATGAATATCCTCTAATTGTATTAAAAACTACGAATAAAATTGAAAGCTCTTTCAGAAGAGCCTTCTGGTCTAATTGCTACGCAAACGGGATGTCAAAAAACGTAATTTAACATCTATATGTATCAATGTGAATCAGCTCATAGGCCAGCACTACTGATGTATGAAGGATAGCAAAAATTGTGTGGTTAAACATATGTTTGTGTTCAAGATCGTCGAACTGGGTTAAAACATATCACTACACCCGATGCTAGACATTCTATCGCGTTGCTTTCAGAACACCACAAAATTAAAACGCCAACTGGGAATTAAGCTGTAAAAGCAACATTCTATCTGTTATGAAATACCAATAAGAGTTTCCAATGCTACTAGACTAATAGTTAACGTTTTTGTTAATGTTACATGCTGTAGAAGGAGAAAAATTATATATAAATTTTTTGCAATTCTGTATCAGCATTAACAGCAACAGTTCAAAATTCATACTTGAAAGTGTCTAATACGACCTAACACATGCTCTTAAGGTTGTAAACATTAAGAGTTCCAAAGCTGTTGGCTTATACGTGTATACTGCGTGATTTTATTTTGATTGTAAAACCATGTTCTTAAACTTTGTTCACGCACTAAAGTCTCCTAAGCGGAGATTTGGGTGACCGCAGGTCCGAGCACGAGAAGAGTATTCCACAGGTATGAGCAGAGCAATACCCTCTTCACATTCAGTAGCTACTAGCAGAGGGCTATGTAGTTTCATCAATGTAAACATGTTTACGAAAATCATAACAGCTTAAGGTATGAAAATATACGAGTATACGTCATTAGGACCATTGCTACCTGCTTGGTTGGATTCAGTCTTTCATAAGGAACAGTCAATTACCTTCAGAATATATTCTGTTACGTCATATAGCGTAAGCGCCATACTGGACATCACGTTTCAACTTAAAAATTCTGTGCTATTGTGTGTTTTAGGTCTTACTCAGTTCTTTATTAATAACAAACGTTATCTAATAAAACATACAATTTAATCCATTTGTTTGATTAAACTGAAAATGTTAGACACTGTCCAAGCACTCCAAAATGGGAAAATTGTTTCTGACTGGAATCCAATACATGGAATGAAAAATTCAGATCTAGAGGCACCGGATAGCGCAGTGGTTTCGTTCGCCGTTCTCGTGCAAAGGATCCCGAGTTCAATTCCCAGCTCTGGGTTGGCGATTTTAAGTCATCACTATCCATTCCTTCACCTGTGCCTAGCACATGTGAAGTGTCCTCCATGACCAACGTGGTTCGAAGTCCACGGTATAAGCTATAGGTCCTCTCGCCTCACCGTCATTTTCACTATCACCCATTGGAGGTAATTAACACTGCCCTCTAGATTGCCTCCACCTAATAAATTGGTCTGGTCATCATGTGTTAGGGCGAGGTTACCCCGAGGTCAAGGTTTTCATATGGGCCGTGTTGGTAACCAACAAACCAACCACAATTCAGATCTTTCAAGTATACAACTGATATGCAACCAGAGAAATTCCATGGATGTAACTGATGCATTATCCAAACACAAGAAACGCAAATAAGGTATAAAACTGACTGCACGACGTATTCACCGATTTTCCACTAACACATATGCACACTCGCGCATTATATGGTACGACTGGTTTTTCCGTTTTTCTTGTTGCTAAAGGAAGACGCTTTAGCACCTTGTGAGTCCCTGCTCCTCAGACCTGCTTGAAGTAAACAAGCCGCAGCTCCCTGACCAATAAGTAGATGTCGCGTTCATTAACTAAAAAGTTGCTCACCAACGGTACTAAATCAGCTTTCTGTGATGTACACCAGCCTTTTGACAACCAACAGGATGTTTACCTTTTTATTCTGTTTATAACTTGAAACTTTATACCCAAATAGCCTTATGGAAGTCTGCGGACGCAGCTAACACCAAACTTCTTCCCAAAAGTCTGACACTGCATAACCAGGGGATGTACATAATTACCCAAGTTGACGGCATTCATTTTGAAATTCTTCAGTAGTTCTTTAAAATGGTATACGTTTACTTGAATATTTCTCATGGTTTATTTAAACAAAATATGATCTCTCATATGCCTACGAGAACGAAGGGCGATGTGTGCATATTATAGAGCTATAAATAATTTTAATAATCTTTATAAATTACAATTAAATCCTCCTAAAGTTTTTTTCAACGACAATCCATATAAAAAAATTTAATCTAAATTAACTTAATTTCAATCAAATTATCTACTGCTTATACAAGTCTAAATTTCTATAGTATACTAGCATTAATGGCAGTGCTTTAGGGTCCACAACAGCTCGTTTACCTACCCTTTAACATTTAATTATCATATACTTAACGGTATTGATAAAATATTACTTTTCAGACTATGATGCTACTTACTTGTTTTAACAAATTAATCAAACTACACAAATCCATAATGTATCATTCTACGTTTCTGCTCTCCCTCTCCCTCTCCCTCTCCCCCTCCCTCTCCCCCTCCCTCTCCCCCCTCCCTCTCCCCCCTCCCCCTCCCCTCCCCCTCCCTCTCCCCCTCCCCCCCTCCCCCTCCCCCCCTCTCCCCCCTCATCCCCCTCTCCCCCTCTCCCCCCCTCTCCACCTCTCCCCCTCCTCCCCCTCTCCCCCTCTCTCCCCCTCCCCCCCTCTCTCTCTCTCCTCTCTCTCTCTCTCTCTCTCTCTCTCTCTCTCTCTCTCTTCTCTCATCTCTTCTCTCTCTCTCTCTCTCTCTCTCTCTCTCTCTCTCTCTCTCTCTCTCTCTCTCTCTCTCTCTCTCTCTCTCTCTCTCCTCTCTCTCTCTCTCTCTCTCTAAGTTGTTCTTGTCCCACCTCACTTCCTGCTTCTATGAGGTGATTATTTTAAAAACGTCTGTGTCACCTACTACTATGTCCATATCCCACAGGGTCGATTTTATTGTTCTAATACATAATTAATATATATTTAAAATAAAGTAGGGAACATGCTGCGCTCCTATCTTAGGTGATTTGTCGTTCTGAATGGAAGAGGACATTATGTTCTCTACTTTAACAGAACCTAACGCTGTTGATATAACTGCCGAACAAGTAAAGTCATCGGTAATTCAATACCAAGACCCGCCATTAAGTCCTAGAAGACACTGAATTTTTTAAAAACATATCTAACTTTTTCAGAGACCTTCATATCCCTTCGGATGTTCCATTTGTTTGAAAGAATGTTTCAAAACCTCTTTTACTCAGGTGTAATATTTAGCAGTTGCCTCACTTCAATTTATACCAATATTACAGCTGGGTATCAGAAAAGTTTTATTGCATGTTTAGGTGAAAATAAATACACTGTTTAGTTTTATGCATAAATTTACATTTTAGTGTTAATATTTTACAACCTTTTTACTTGTTCTCGCAAAGGATCTTTTTCTAAATAAAGTGAAATCAAAATGCATCACCATTATTATTGCGTGATAATGGATACATAAAACTTCTTATGGCCAAAATAACAGCTGTACATTGAAACACCTCATTTTACAGAACAAAGGAACAGAGATTCTCTACTCTGCACACAATTATAAGTTTATTCTTTACGTACACGGTTTGCATTTCAAGATACTTTGCCAGCATCATGTAGGCCATTTAGGAAAAAATGCTATTTTTACTTATTTTTCTCAATGAATCAATACAAAAAGAGAAAATGTACTTGAGATAACTTTGGACATTTTGGGAACATTTGGCAAATTGCACACACATTTTCCTAATTTCTTATCAGTTCTGGATTATGTTTACGTTAAATATAGATATCACATTTATATGAATAGTTCCATATATAGATGGTACAGTTAAATAATCAAAGGGGTAGAGAATGATGGAAGATGACAGTTATGAGTTGCCAGGGAATGCAGTCTCCAGTAAATTTACCACAGCACCAAATGCAGACCATGGGTGTTCAGTTTGTGCATACATCGTGGCCGTGATAGGATACTTTGGAGATACGAAGAGTGACTAAATAGGGTAGAGGACATGTAGCAAGAATGGGTCCCCTATGTTCCATAACATTCCACTATAACACTAATTCTCTGTCATAGCTCCGGAATGTAGAACAATTCCTAGAAAGGAAAGAGCCCTCAAAGATTCCGCCGAGTACAAAACAAAACTAATCTCCAAAACGCAAATTCCACAGTCCTATCGAAGCATACCAAGCACCATCACTTGGTTCCACAGCCCTGATACGGAAGAAAGAAAATTATGAATGACAAGAAATAATACACAGGAAATCGGTGACACCAGGGAAATCACTACAGCATTGTCTATCGGCTCCAGAAAATAACAAAAAAATAATTGGTCACAGTGGCTAGCCCAATAGGAGCCAAAACCGATATCCTAAATTTGAGTTTCACAGGTTAGGGGCAGAACTATTTTGCTAGACGAGAATCTGCCTTAGGCACAGGTTCTATATTTACTTCTTAACGTGAGTTATTCTACTGAAATGGTGCAATGAGATGTGCTAAAAGGTAAAATTAAGTACTGTAAAGGAGACATGCTGACTGCAGTTCTCAGAATTGGTAGTACAGAGTCAGTAAAACGGGTTATGTGAGATAAGCTAAGAAAGAGAGAAGGATCACATAAAGACACCGGAATGGGGGTGAGGGATGTAACAAAAGATCTGAGGAATATAAGAAAGTAGAGCACTAAGGCTCTCTATAGAATGAATGAGAATCTGTGACAAAAGACGTCAAGGACAGGCCTAAAGAAATTGCATAGTGTAAAATGAACAGGCAAGCGAATCAGAAAATCATTTTAACTTTAACGGAAATAAAATCTTGCGTACACTTCCTCTAATTCAGTAACAGGTCCTGCTTTGATGTTTTATTTTTAAATATATACTCCTTCATCTGGAGGCACCATATTATGTCATCAATCAAAGTTGAAATATCTGTCACTTTGACGCAAAGTATTGTACATGCAGAGACTTCCTATCAATGTGAGGCAAGAATTTATTTGGCACTGCTAAGAACCTGTTTATTGGCAGATTCAGTAATGCATAGCCTCTTAAATTAAAACACATTGATTTCTTATAAACTATAAAAACTACCTTACACGCCTTAGTAATAAAATTAAATAATATCTAACATACTTCAAGAATTTACTTCAATAAAATACTTCAAGAATACTTCTGAAACCGCATAAATTTATTTTCTAGAGTTTTCTTTCAGCTGTGCTAATGTCTAAACTCGTCACAGGGAAAGATTAGCAATCCCTGAACGCTCAGTCGGTAGAGCACCTGCCTGCAGTACTAGGGGTCTCGGGTTCGATTCCCGGTGGTGGGGGTGAGGATTTTTCTCCATCCAAGATAATTCCTCATCTTCCCCAGAGTCTGGAAGTATTAATGAGAGTGTGAATGTGTGCGTGATATAATGATTAAAAACCAACCGAACAAGAGTTAACACCTTCGATATGTTCCAAAGAAAAACGGCTGCCGATATGACCATTGGAAAAGAAACAATCCCTGAACTTATTCTTCTTTCTCTTGCCCTACCCCCATATTTTATCACGTGTTTCAGAGAACTTCTTTTGTGTTGAAATTCCTATTCTATTTATTTTATTTGTGTTATTTTATGATTTTTTTCATTCCGTTTTAAAATAATTGCTCCTATTACTTGTGTGCCGCATTTTTGTATTTCGGTGTATTTTCTCAATAAATACAGAGTTAATCCTCTGTACAGGAGAGCCTCTTGAGAAACACTAGTCCCTTTTTGCTCTGGTTGATATATCATCTACACATCCTTCCACAAAGCGAACATATATGCTCCAGTTCCGCTTCGTGGAAAAGCTTGTCATTGCAAATCTTGTAGTGCAAACCGTGCACTGCCGGTCTGGTCAACAGGTGTCTCTGTTCTCAGTCGGCTCTCTTCAGTCACCATTGCAACCGTAATATAGAAATCATTCGATTTGAGATTTCATTTCCTGAGGTTCTAGAAGTTCACTGTCGCATACCGGTTGACTAGCAGTAATAAAAGTAAGCGCAGATGTTCTAGAAGTAGAGTTTCTCTGCGTATTCATACCTTAGGGATGACAGCACAAGCACAATCCTCGCCTGCTATGGATTATATTATTCAGAAAATGCTGCACATTGTAAAGAAGCCCGCCTCAGTAGCGTGGTGGTAGAGTGTCTGCCTCACGTTCAAGAGGTCCCGAGTTCGAATCTCGGTCAGGGTGAGTTACCTGGATAAGTTTTTTCCGGGGTTTTCCCTTATCCTGAATGACGAATGTTGGGTAACTCTAAGCTCTATAGACTCTGGACTCATTTGAGCATCATTTCACCCATTCCATTCATCGTCCGATATGACTTAACGTTGGAGAACGTAAATTACCAAAAATAAAATTGTAAAGAAGTTAAGTGGTTGTCCGATTATCTACTCAAAGATGTCCTTACTCCAAATAATTATTCCAGTGGTCATCTAAAGTAGAGGAAATTGTCGTAGTTGAGTGTAGAATCATTCTTCGATGACATATCAACCTTCATCAGCATATTCATCGTCCAGGAAGACGTAAATTAAATATATATATATATATATATATATATATATATATATATATATATATATATATATATATTACATCGGCGTACTTGTACATAGCGAAGGAGTATTAGTTGCAGGACAAAGAATTCAACTGGAGAAAATCTCTTGGCAAATTTTCACTTGTCACAGGGATTAGAATTATATGTCAAATTTACTCCCAAATTTGACGTTCAATATCACTGTTCAAGAATAGTGACACTTCCAGAAGAAACATTTCGTTTCTCACTTTAGAAAGTGAAATTGCGTGTTCTATTTCTCTTGTCTAAGACATGAAGAGAGTATTTCTACCTGATAGAATCAGAACTGTTTAATTTTTTTCTTAATACACCAAAATATATTGAGAATTAAAGTATATCTCCAACACAACAATAATTAATAAACTTGCAGGCGCAGTGGTGTTTTAAGCCTTTCTGCACCTTTAGTTTGAAATACCATTATAACTACTGCATACTTACAGGTCTAGGTAGTAACTAAGTATTGTGTTCCACCAAAGCACGAGCTTCCAAAACCAATAGAACTTTTAGGCCTCCTAATCCAAAACTTTAAAAAAACACACGTGTGCTTGTGTGTGTTTGTGTGTGTGTGTATTTGCAAACGGTATAACGGTACAACACAAAAAGTAAATTTTCTATCAATATAAAATTTGTTCCTTATGTGCAGCATCATCTAAATATGCAATAAGATTTTTTAAAATATCCCCATCCCCAAATAGCTTTTTGCATGGTATTTTCAAAGAGTTCGATATTCCAAAAAATGCTTTAACGATTTTCATTAAATTATTATGTGTTCCAGGTAACTATATAAGAAATAAGATGTATACTTTTAATGTTCTGTAAAGTCTGAAGATCTTTTTATTTAGACAGAATTTTTTCTAGTACAGTAACATGTATAGAGAAACGCACTGTACAAAATATATAGATCTTTTTTAAACACACGATTAATTTAAAAATATATATTTTGTGTTATTAGAAATTTTCTCAATATAAGCTGCTTTCATTTTAATTTTTCAATGCCTTTGTCATTTTTAAAAGTGATCTCACCATTTTGTTATTCGGCTCGATAGCAGGGTGTAAAATTTCAAGGCATGAACCTACAACGAAATTTGTAATTAAATTATTATTTCTGCTAACGTTCATTTGGATTAACATTAAGGAATAAGATTTTAAGAATATTTTTCTGTGACCATACAAAAATAAACTGTAAAGGGTTAAGTAATTTCTTGTAAATATGGCACACTAGATGTGTTTGAAATAGTACAAATATGTCCATTTAAACAATCCTCTCGCAATTCACTTTTGTGTAGTGCACTGTGTTATTTATCAAGGTAAATATTATATCCCAGTCATTCCCATAATGTTGAAGTGAGTGAGCGAGTGTGTGGTGTTTTAGGGCCCGTCGACAACAAGGTCACTTGGGCCCGCATAATGTTGAATATTTGAACAATTTGACCCTTGTAAAAGTTATTCCTACGAACTATTACTTCATATTAATAGAGCAAATATTTGCAAAATATATAATATTGCACATTATCTTTGAGGAATATTGAAGATTTGGAGATATTTTAAGATTGCCCAGCTATGTGGTAGCTTTGAAGTTCTCCTCGTCTGACCAAGAGAGAAGATAAAAGCTTTTGAGTATTTTTAGGATGCATAACTTTAACAAGTAGTATCTTCGAGGCAGTTAACTCCATATTAAGTGCATATGTCACGAAGTATATCTTACAGTTTACAGGTATGTAAAAGGCAGTCAGAATGAGGCGGTCTTCAGAGGGTGTTCTCAAAACTTCAGGATCTATTTCTTTTTCCATGAAAGTTCTTGTTAATTTAATGAAAATCTTTAATTCCATAATAAAATCTGAATTTTTAAAGTTTTTCCATGTAACGAGTAGTTTGAGGTAGGGTAATTTTTTAAGTATTTGTGTCACAGGTTTGGAAGACATTTAACGAGTATTCATCTTTTAGTTATTGTATTCTGGCAAACATACATGTATGAATAAATTTTCTTCTTAAAGGAAGTTTTTGGAGGATTGATTCAGAAAGTCCCCGAAACATATACTTCCGATAAAGTTTCTTTATCAAATGTTTGGTGGAATATATACTCCTACTGTAACTATTAATAATAGTGTAAGTAAGAATACCAAAATATTCAATAACACTGCAAAAGAAATTGCATCTGGGTCAACAATTTCTAAGAATTTAAATATAAATATAATCATTTTCCATGCACGAATAGAGCGAAAGGATAACTTCCAATTACCTAGAATTTCTTGCAAGTTTGAAAATTTGTTATGAAAGTCTTAGACAATACTAGACTTGCAGTAACTTCCATGTAAGTTACAGCGCAGATTTCCTCGTCCCTTGCTGTTATTTGCAGTGGTCTTATTGTATGAACTGGGCCACCTACAAAGTTTCAGAGCAGCCAAACTTTCATAACCAGGGTTCTATGGAATCTAAGCACCTTTGTGACTTCAGGCTCTTCAGACAAACATGAATCCAAATTCCTTTGTAGTAGCTTAACTATATTGCGCTTCTCCTAGCATCACCGACACTGCACCTATTTCTGCAAATAGCAGCAAAACCAACAGTTAGGCTAAACGTTTCTGTATTTTATCTTTCTGCAACAAACTAGGTATAAGCCATTAAACTCAATAGTATCAGCACATCTAATGCTAAACTCGTGTAATGAACTTACGACAAGGAACTTACGCCAATCTCTTTAACTAGCGGAAAAGTTGAAATTTCATGTCCATGAGGCGAGATGCTAATGCTATGCTGCTGTGAGACTGTCCAATATAAAATCGCATTATTGTAGTCGTGTCCTCGGCCAGGGATCAACTGGGGACGCACAGAGCCTCGCTGTACGTGAATTTGCAATCCTATTAACAAGCAGCATCCAAAGTATGGTCGGGGATCGGAATGGTAAACTGAACCGTCGTATTTGCCATTCCTTTTTTCTGGAGTTTCGTGGTTTGGAGACGACTCACCTGAATACATTTGACAGTGATAGATTCGTTAACATCGTCCATATTCGTTACATTCCTTTGTACATTTCACAGTACGTCAGATAACTTTTGAATAGTGTATTCGTTGTTGGAAAGTAATACGATCCTTTACTTCTTCTTATCCAGGAATTTGACTAAAAGCCTGTTTCGTCCTCATTCAATTAGTTCCATCTTTTCCTAGGGCGTACAGAGCTCATCTCTCCTCTAGGCTTGTAATTATATACTAGCCATAGTAATTTTGCTGCCCATTCTGCAGATATGTTCCCTCCAATTGTATTTATTCTCCATTATGTTTTCATTTAACTCAAATAACTTTAGCTATCTCCGTATATTATTGTCTTTTGTTCTATCTCTCCTTGTACAACCTTTCATCTTTCTTAAAAATCGCATTTCAGTAGCCTGTACCATTCTTTTATCGTTCTGTCTTAATATCCACGATTTACTCCCATATATGAGCTCTGTATAACCAGTCTTATTTTGTAATGTTCTGTTTATTGTTCCACATATGTGTTGGAATTTATTAATTTTATTCTGTAAATCATTATGCACAATAACACCTATCATATCCTAAATATTTACAGTGGGAGACTTGTTTCAAGCATATCTTCGATTTGACAGGATATTTACATTGGTGTGCTAGTATTTGCGTTTTATTTGCAGCTACTTTTAAATTATATTCATTGCTTAACTAATGTAATATGTGTACTGATGGCTGCAGATTTTCTTTGCACTCTTGTATAATCATAACATCATAGTCACACAACAAGATATTCATATGGTTATTGTTTATCATAATTCCTGGGTTATCATCATTCTTGTTTTAGATCTCCAAATATATTTTGAAGAGATTTGTAGACGGGCTGCATCCCTGTCTAACTCCCTGGTTGGTTTTAAATTGTTTTACTTTTGTTATGTTCACACTAATACTTAAGTTTCATTATATAAACATTTAGAAGGAGTGAGTGAGTGAGTGAGTGAGTGAGTGAGTGAGTGAGTGAGTGAGTGAGTGAGTGAGTGAGTGAGTGAGTGAGTGAGTGAGTGAGTGAGTGAGTGAGTGAGTGAGTGAGTGAGTGAGTGAGTGAGTGAGTGAGTGAGTGAGTGAGTGAGTGAGTGAGTGAGTGAGTGAGTGAGTGAGTGAGTGAGTGAGTGAGTGAGTGAGTGAGTGAGTGAGTGAGTAGTGTCTTAGGCTCCGTCAACAACGAGATCATTTGGGCCCGAAGTGAACACTAAGAGCTAAAAGCCACACAAACTAAGCTAAAAGGTAAAATAAAATAAAAAAACACCCAACAATTAAAAGTACATCCATCCAAAGCTTAAAAAAATAAAACGCACGAAGTAGAGAGTAAAAGGCTAAAAAACCAACCTATCACCGGACTAATAATATAAAATCTCTAAAGTTAACAAAGATAAAATCCAAGTCAGACTTGTTTATTAAAACCGATTTCAGCAACAAACCGCAGTGCCTTAGCCACGGCTACTGGGTCGTCCCCTAGAACACCGAGGAAGGTAGTCCCCAAGCCCAAAGACTGGCAAAAATAAGCGTACTGCGGGCAATCGAGCAATACATGCCGTACAGTGAGGCGTACTGCACACGGAGCACACACAGGGGCCGGTTCCCCTCTTAACAGATGGCCATGAGTTGCTCGTGTGTGCCCAATTCTCAGCCGGGTGACTATCACCTCGGCCCGCCGGTTATCCCTGCAGGAAGTTGGCCAGGGTTGTACGCTCTCCTTTATCGCCCGGAGTTGTGTGCCTTCCAAAGTTGTCCAGAAGTGCTGCCAAGCAGATAGGAGTTGGCGACGGAAAAAACGTTCCACATCCTGGTATGGCACCACAGTTGTTAAACTCCGGGGCAAACGGCAAGCGGACTTAGCAGCCGCGTCCACCTCCTCGTTCCCGGAAATCTCCACATGGCCTGGGGTCCAAGAAAAACAAAATGGTATCCGCGACTGAGCATTTGTGAGATCAGGGTGTGAGCGGCAGTGTGCTGTTGCAAAGCCTGAAGAGCACTTAGAGAGTGAGTGCAGACGAAAAAAGAGCCAGGAGCTAACTTGCAAATAAAAAGGAGCAAATAGAAGATGGCATACAGCTCTGCAGAGAAAACCGAAGTGGAGTCCAGAAGGCGAAATTTATGAGCCTCACCATTAATGAAGTACGCGCAACCCGTAGTGCTACCTAACTGGGAACCGTCTGTAAAGGCCGGAACATAGGGTAACGGTCCAGTAGTTCGGAAAAAAGTTGTTGAAAGAGACCGAATGTGGAGTAGCGAGTCTAGAGTTGGTCGAAAGAGCGAGATCGAACCGCGCACGCTGGAGCTGCCATGCAGAATAAGGGCTGATGGACGACCTCTCCACGCGAGGCATTCGGAGGTCATGTGAATGTAGGAGATCCCGAAATTTTATTCCCATGGGGCGTGTCCTAGAACCGGAGCGCATATAACGGTGGACTAAACCTGGACACAGAACTGGTTTAAAGCAAGGATGATTGGGATAACTTGCCAACATTCAGACGTATGAGCATAGTAACAGCGAGCGACCAATACAGAATGGAGGTTCGCCTGAGTCTGCATACAGGCAGTCGACACGACTTGTGCGGAAGGCTCCGTTGGCAAGGCGGATGCCAGTATGATGCACGGTGTCTAAAAGGCTAAGTTTAGTGTTTTTATGATACGTGAGGAAAAACCACCATTATCCATTAAATCTCAGATATTAAGAGAGCGCCTTTTCACAATAGACAATACCTTAACAAGTGGTATGGGGATAACGGCCTACTTTCATCCTACAGAGGACTAGAGTTGGGTTTTCTGGTGAATTTCCTTGGATACTCTCATTTTTTCCAAATATTTTAATTTTCTCTCCCATTAAACAAATACTGAGCACTATTTTCAGTTTGATGAGCATATATTTTTCTATCATTTATGTATTATTTTCTTTCTTGTCTATATTAAGCTGATATTTAACTTAACCTTCTCATTCCACTGATACAATTCAGAAAACATCACAGTTCTGATTAATTTTTTTCGTACATATGAGTGCTGCTATAATCTGCAGCAATTGCCTTATTTTATATGATTAAGTTTCGGCCTTTCATCAGTGCTAGTGCTATTAAACCTGTTGATTGCTAATTTCAGTTCAGATTTCCTATTACTCCTACTCAGAATTAGGTTTTCGTGGAATAGAATGGAATGCGTCTGCGCGGTTTTCAGGATCTCTACAGAGCTGCAACCAAAGTTTACCTAGTTTTTGTGGGCCCTTTAAATGATTATAACATTGCTTCAAGTACTGTTTCAATTCCGAAATGTTTTTTTTAATCCGGAACCTAATGTACCGGCTCTTACCCTAAATGCTTGCTATATTTATCCATTGACATCTCAGTTACAAGGTACGTTTCCCAAGTATATCTATACCGTGCTCGTGCTCTTACATTCTCTTCCATCATAAGATAATTGCTAAGGCTTTTGGAGAGAAAATAAATTTGTAATAAACCAAACTCCAATAAAATACGAATTGTTTTTCCAGATACAAAATAAAATTACCTTCTAGCTAAATCTAAAGCATCAAAATTATGACTACATGCTCAGAAAAGTAAGAAGAATCATAGAAATATTATTCCTCTGTACTCTTCCTCTCATTTCGACAGAGGTGGCATATCCTTCATCTTCATCCTTAACAGTGAACTGCAACGAAACTATCTGCTATTAGAAGGTAAGAGATAGTTCTTCTTTAGACAGCCATCTAAGCTTCATTTACTGCACCAGATTTCTAATTTCATCCTCAGCTGACCATACAGCTTACATTACAAAATTTAAAATGTCGGTTTGTAAAGTTATAAAAATTGGCTGTTAATGGTTATAATTAAATAACTAGAAATGCCTAAATCATTTGATGTTTCCTACAGAACACAAATTTTGTACAGCTATAGGCACAAGAACACATATTAATCTCTTAAGGAAGAAATGTTTGAAAGCTGTATACACAACTGTTAATAACAATGTAAATAAGTAGGTGCTATAGCCATGTTCATTTTATATTTAAAAAACTGGATCCTGGGGATTCTATAAATTAAGCATGCTATGCCTATAAATAAATAGAGGTCAACAACAATGCTATTCCTTCTTAGAGGAGGATATATCCCAATGGTTCGTCTCCAGTTACAGCAAACTGTTTTCATGAAAAAATTATACTTTGATATTTTATTCTCATCACAGTCACCATCATTCATCATAAAGTGTTGCTAAAAAAGATTCACGATATAATACAGGATGCGTCAGTAAAGTGTATGCTCACATTGAACCGTCATACAAAATTCATGTTATTTTGCAAGTGAAATATCATTCCAAATGATTATCATATTTCTCCCTACTGATTTTATAATCAATATATTTAACGTAATAACTATGATATCCACAGACACTTCTAATTTTACTTCGTTGCAGAGACTCCAGATCTCCTGTGTATAGCCTTTCCTCGCAATCCCTTTGTTTTCCTTTCCTTTTACTCCACGGTCTCTTCTACCATATCTTCCTCTCGGATTTTTTGTGTTCTCCCACTACCTCTTTATAGCTTTCTTTTTTCTTTATATCTAAATAAAATCTTCATCAAAAGGGATAGGCTCCATTATGATCTAGATAAGTAATTAATTCTACTCAAGTATTTGTATTTAATATGGGCAGTAGGCAGTACCTATCCATTTTGCAGATAAAATCTGGACTAGCACGTGCAATCTGGAGTGGTCGTATTTAAATTTAGTAAAGCAATTCCAATTGTTATAAAATAAGGCAGGGGGGTATTTTCTCGACATAAAAAAATCCCAACACATAGTGAAAAGCTTTAACTCATGAGAAATCACAGTCACAATAAATTAAAAATGAGTTAGTTTTATTATTCTTATTATCAGCTTATAACTATTTACCCTACAGCTCTTTATACTGTAACTTTAGGTATTGTTTATTTAGTTTCATGTCAATTAATGGATTGGATGTCATTAAAGGTCAATTATCACAGCTGATACTGAAATATAATTTGAAGATACATTTCATTGTAACTAAAATAAATAACAAATAAACCCTTACAGATAATCCACCGTTAATTAAAAATTCTTGAAAGTTTAAATAAATATTGTGATAAAGTTTAATAATCTCATTCTCAAAATCATACCCATCAACTAAAATAAGTTTATTTGAATGCCTGAATTTTGCATATATATTCCACTTGTACTTTGCGCCTTGTTTCAATTCAGTACATGTTTTGTTAAAGCTTTATGTCTGAACTGACTGTAATATTTGAATGGTTTACTTCAACATTCGAACAACCAGTACGTTTACTAAAATATATTTGGTGTTGTAAACCAAGGAAATGCGATTATATTCATCTGGCATTCGGTTTTGAAAACTTATGTTCGAAACCACGCCCATGGGGAAGAGGTAACGCTTGAATGGAGGTCTCAGAGTGGAGTGGAATTTTTCTCTGCTAGGAGGTCTGGGCCAGTGTACAATCAGCCTCCTGATCCAAAATGAGCAGCTATCCTGAGGAAAGCTGGCATACCTAAAATGCTAAGTGAGCGAAAAGGGTAATCTTTGCATAGGGTAGATGCCCTGGGCACTTAAAAAAAATTCTCTGAAGCTATTATCTTAGAGAAAAACCTTGAATTCATTACCGGAAATTATTGCCTATATGTCTCAAATATAAAGTACTGAACTTAAAAGGTATATGGCTAGCATTTTTATAAATTATAAATTCAATGCATTGTTTGGGGAAAATATCCCCCTAGAAAGTAATTAGTTTGAAAACTTCATAGAAATTCAATTTCTGCACCTGACAGAAGAAATGGAGAGACATTGTGTAAGATAAACATTTTCCGTCTCGTAATACACAATCCTAAGAAAGTATTCACTTTGTTCCTAAAGATGCATGCAAGTCTCATTAACACCAAATTAATAAATAATATGCAGGAATATACCATAATGTCTGGCTAATGCGGCCAGCGATTACAATAACATGTTTTATAGTTTTGTTTTGTTAAAATGGTTCAATTAGTTATTCCTTATATACTGTATGTGACTAAGTAGCTGATAAATTCCTCACAGTCGATAAACACTATCATAGCATCCTCACATCTTTCTCCTGTGTAAATATCGGAAAGCAGTTTCAAGTTTACGTGAGCGGGTAAACTATAACAACAAATGGAGATAATTTTATTATGCTCACATATTGCTCTTCTAATATTTAATTGTTAATATTTCTAATTTTTAACATTAATGTTATAATGCATATTTATTTAGCATGATTATCTTGTATTAAAACCACAAAACTATATACAAGAAAAGTTTATACCAAGTAATAGTGAAGGTCATAAATGCCTTCGATTAGGTTCATCCAACTAAATGACCTATAATGTTAAAAAGTAATCATTTCTGCAGCTCAGGAATACCAGCTAACAAAAGAATGTGGTGGATTCAGCAGTAAACTTATTTTCTGCTCTGCAATTGTGACTACAACAGCAACCATGAACATATTTCTCTGTGTACTGTTTTTCTGTGATTTGAGAATATTATTTACTGTGTTACTTTTCTCAGGTTTTCCAGTTATTTCAATGCAGCATAACCTTTACGAAATGTTAATACCTATATATAGACGCAGTCAACAGCATGTATGCCATTTGTGAGGAAATGCTTGAAACGCGGCATACTTTGTACAGTGGTAAATACTGATAAAACATATGCATCAGAATGTATCTTAGTATGCATGAATTAAATACTGTGAACAGCTTATTATTTAAGTTAATTGGTGGAAATTAATCAGTTAATCAGTTCTTCACTCTACCTGTGTATCGGCTAAGGTTTTGAATAGTCAAGTTGAAAAATACAATGCCATGGCCGGGTTTGAACCATGGATCTCCTGGTATCCGTCCAATCGCTCTTACTCTTTGAGCTACCATAACCAACTTGTTGTCATGACAGTAAATTATCCAACTGACTCATATATTTCCCCTGTAAACCACTACGGACTCTCATATTCGAGATACACCGTTTGTGGCGACTTACTATTGTAAGTACTTAAATCCCAGGCTTCATCATTTAACTCTTGTGTTATCTATGCGTTAATGTTATCTACTTTCATATCTATGAGTCAATTGGAGAATTTAATGACATGACGGCAAGTTGGCCACGGTAGCTCATAGTACAAGAGCGACTGGACGGAAACCAGAAGATCCGTGGTTCAAATCCCGGCCATTGCATGGAAGTTTTCAAGTTTACGCTATCTATTGTGAACGGCTACTCATGAGAATTAGTTTCGTTTGTTGTGTACGAAATATGTTGCAGTTTTACCGGCAATAATCATTTTAATGTATATAGCAATACAAAAGAAACTGGATATTACCACTCTCGTTCTGCCATCTACTGAGTATTATGGAAACGTGCTAACGGCGGCTCAGTTAGTTTGAAGTAATAGGCAGTGACCGCGATATGAACCAGTTTAAACCGGCGACCACCCAGTGTTTTTCCCACAGTTCGGCGCGCTGCACTGTTTTTCCTTTTCTGTCACATCTGTGGAGGATCATCTAAATGAAAGAAAGTAAGAGCCTTACTATGGCCAAGCAGGGCAGGTACATAAGCTTAAGAGGGGATTTACCAGAGTGCAGAGTAACATCACGCGCTTCGCAAATACGATTAACTCTTTCATAAAAGAGACTTCACTTGACGAATACGAGCCTCAAAATGGTCTTATTAAGGTCACCTAAAGTACATGCTAAAAGTGAAAAAGAAATTTTACGGTCATCTTGATGAGAAATAAGACTTAAATAGAACGACAGAACTGCATTAAGACATGATGTCATTACGAAGGCGGACTGCTACCTCCAGAAAGCTGTCCCTTCTGCATTAACTCGGGGCTCTTGCCAACTCCTAAATCTATAAATCATATTTCATTGCTGAGTCACCAAGTCGAGCTACCTCCAAGTAAAATAAGTGTCTTTCCTGTAAACATTGAAACCTTGGTGTAGATTGAATGGTCCGTCAACAAGGACGCAACATTTTTCCATGGTGAATAAAAGCGTTTTCCTCCATAGCTACCTGAAGGGCAACCCAGAAGATAAAGGCAATTGCTGTAGTCATTAATATTTAAGAGAAGAAAATTAAACACTTTTGTGTCGCTAAGTGACAAGAACTGAATAATACTGGTTCACTTGGAATATTTATCAATACGAAACTCGTTCAGTACTCCAATCTAGATGCTTTAAACTCAAATTTAAATTAATGCCAGAAACACGCACAAGCTGTACAATAACTGGAGAAGAATATAAAATCATACAGAAGCGTAATTTTTCACAAAGTACTGCAGCCTTTTTATCATATTTGCATCACCCAAGAGAAAAGCACTTCTGAAGGGAACATATTCAAACTATGAAGTTGACGCCGCCCCTGTCACCTAGGAACACTGAGACGACATATAACCTGATATCAGAAAGATACTAACACAAACAAACGAATAAATGTAAATAAATGACGTATACCAGAATAGACATAGGCCATAATGCTAGCATATACTCCGGAGACCGCCACAGTGACAAGGCCATTCTGCGAAGGTCAGTAAACTCCCATTGTAATCCTTGTAAACAACCAACCCTACTCAATTGTCTATCTTGCCCTCAAGACGAATTTGGTGCCAACCAGTCGGTAGCCAACCCATTGTTAAAATCCCATGCGTGCTTCTGACAACAGGCTATAAGATATTGATCGTCGCGCAGAGTGCATGCTTTCGTATAAATTTTTGCATGCGGACCGTTAGAGAAAGCGTCTCTGATGTTAGGTCCGAAACTGGAAATTCTGAACACTGATCTCAAGTGGGGATAGTTAGCAGCCAATAGAAAATTGATATTCGTTCATGTGATTTTACAAACTCCGAGAAATACCTAGAGTGGAGGTAATTCAAAGTGATGGCTGAAAGTAGGTTTTGCTAGTAAGAACACTTCGGTCCTGAGTTCTACGTGAGATGGATGCGCATTTGGCGCCGCCTAAAAAGTACACATCCGCGCCATGCACAGAGAGAAAGTGCAATATCTAACAATCTCTCCAGTGAGAGCTAGCACAAAGAGTAATATATAAGGAAGACGACAAACATATCCAATTCGACTACGCAGTGCTTCTGCCCCGGAGCTTCACATCACAATATTGACCGTGACGCTAAACACAGGAACCACACCGACGACGACTTTACTGTGGCGAGCGTAGGAGCCTAAGGATAACAATGAACTTCTCTCTGCCAGATTCGAGGTGTCATCATTCAACCCACAACCAGTCAGGACGCACCCACTCCTGAAGTACAGATGAGAGTTCTCATGCGGGAGCTATAAGTCACCTTGAACCGATTACAATCTCCCTTTTCTTAAACTCCGCACGCACCCAATCCTTAATTGAGAGGCGTTGAGCACAAGGGAGAGCTCGACGTGGTTCGCTAGGGGCTGGATCGCCTCAAAGTTCCTTGGAGAAGAAATAGATGAATCTCTTACCACATAAAAATACCTGGAAAGGCCGTAAGCGAGCATACCCGTATTTCTATATCTGCAACACTTCATACGTTGTCAAATACTGAAACGGCAAAACGCTGCGGTATCGGAACCTTTCTGCTAGACTTGCAAACAATAAGTAAAACTGCAGCGTAAAGCAGACTAAAAAAGCATGACAGATTTGTGCCGGAGGTCATTGTTTCCTGCCCCTTAGAGAATGAGAGACGAGTTGTTCGACTTCCACAAAAGACTTCAGATAAGTTCCCAAGCATAAAAGGCAACGCACAAAGCTTTTGACGCCATATAAAAAAGAAACCAGGGACACGAGGATCTTAGACTGATTTACTGAAGCAGATAATGAACTACAAAGAGCTAGTCCCTGATATGAATCATCTAATCATTCTACTTTTCCCTCTGCATGGTCACAGATAAAAAGAGCAACATAAAATGGTGCATTGTGTTTAAATTGAGATTTTCGGTTATTATTTATGAATGCTCTTTAACTACCGAGATTCCCAGCGCACCATACTGGGTGCGCATAGGGATAAAAGACTAGGCATAAAAGACCACTTAATTTTACTCATAAGCTCATATACCATGTTTAAAGTTATTTTACCTGTTGTGAGTTGCTTCACGAGTCCATGACTTTATTTCCCTTCCTAAGAAAGCATGTGAAGAATTTTACTCCTTAAAAAATCAATCGCACTCCTTTGGGTTTGAAACGACGATTTCGAGAGCCAGAGGCTAGCATTTATCCTAGACCAAAATGATGACTGTGTTTGACTGCCCTTCGCTCTACGGTTATTTACTCTCCGTAACTGGCACAATGAAAATGGGTTCAAAGATATAGTCCTACATAGGAGCATATCTAATGCGATCCCAGAGGACATTGCTCAGTCCCTCTTAGAGCCAGTGTTACATCGAGATGATTGAGATATTGCCATATTTTTCTAATATGATGTCTTCAACAGGGAACATGTAACCCCTAAAGAAGAGTTATTTAACACTTTAAACGCCTTCTAATTGGAGTGGATTGTAGTCCGTTTTCATTGTCGGCTGCGATGAACGGGTTATCCATCAGCTGAATACCCATTCCCCAACATAGGATGGTCTATACGTTAAAACATATTTATGGGTTTGGAAACGTAGAGTCAGCCTGAAACATTCAATGCCCTGGCCAGCATTTGAACCACGGATCTTCTGGTCTCCGTCCAGCCGCTCTAACCATTGAGTTACTATGGCCAATGTGCCGATATAACATTAAATTCTCCAACTGACTCGTATTTTTTCCGGTAAACCACTAGGAGTTCTCATTAACACAAGAGACAACTACCTTAATGGCAACTTACGATATGTAAGTACTTTAAGGCCCGGGCTTTATAGTTCGGACCACTATTAGGTCAATTAATGGAAATTAATTGTTCTTTCACACTGGCCGTATGTAAGCTTAAGTGTGGAAACGAGTCAGTTGGATAATTCAATGTCATACCGGCACGTTGGCCATAGTAGCTCAATGGTTAGAGCGGCTGGACGGAGACCAGAAGATCCGTGGTTCAAATCCCGGCTATGGCATTGAATTTTTCAGTCTGACTCTACGTTTCTACACTTTAGCCTACACACGCCCAGTGTGAAAGAACAATTAATTTCCATATTTATGGGTTGCAGGCGCTCAAGGGAGAAGCAAGGTCATTTATTAAGAGCTTATATCTCTGATGAATATAAGTCAGTTTCCAGTGCCAACACGGACAAGTTCTTTTCAGCTTACTACAAATTGGGAGAGTAGAGAACGGTATATTTTGACTGACACTTACGCGTTTTAATCTCTTGAATTACGGAAAATGATTCATTGTCGATGGCAAAGAAAGTAGGCAATAAAGTGAATGAACAGATAGTCACCTAAATATTTTGTGGTAGCCATTGAGAGTTTGAAGATCCCTTGGGGCTTCTGACAACTATTACTTATAAAAAGATCCCAAAAAGTGTATGCGCTTCATCTATGTTGTCTTCCTAGTCGCTTGGTGCTTGCATATCACCTCTCTCAATTACAAAACAAGTGTAGTTCTGCTGAGATGTATAGACATTACAGATGGGAACCGCTCTAGTATACACGTATTTTGTTGTGTAACAACTGGGAGGGCACAAATGACAGCCCTTTACGTGCTGCACTCAAAGCAGAAGACATTCAGCTATCTACATTAATACCCTGCAGGAAAAGTAGATGATAACTTTTCAAAGGAATAACTTACGTGATTGAAACTTCTAGCAGCCCTGATGGGAACACGATTACTACACTAATTTTGTACAGTTTGAAACAGTTATTTTAGGCCCAACTTTATTGAAAATTAATTTGTGATTGTATTGGGTATAAAACGAAGATTAAGGTAAGTGAAAGTGTGAAAGTAATCTGATAAACAGAAGAAAAGAAAATTGAATATTAATCATGATTTAGTAACAACAAAATTAATGTAAATTTAGAAGAAATATTATTTTGAGTGTTGAAGAGTGTGAAAAAGTAATTTAAAAGAAAAATTATAAAAGTATTTTTAAATATTAGCATGAAATTGGCTGAAGCTAGCATCTTTCCTCTGCGCTTAACCGACGTGTGTGTGTGTATGTGTGTGTGTATGTGTGTGTGTGTGTGTGTGTGTGTGTGTGTGTGTGTGTGTGTGTGTGTGTGTGTGTGTGTGTGTGTGTGTGTGTGTGTGTGTGTGAAGGTCCATAGGTCTGCAGAAACTGACACGGTTCATAAAGCATAGCGAAAGCTACACAATTGTTTTATTTTTAATATTATATAACATCGACGTTCATCAAAGTTATTATTTGTTAATTGTTTAAAAGAGTTGTTTGAAATAGTTTAACTAAATTAAAAATACAATTTGGAAAAGAAAGTATTAAAAATTATTTCATCTTCATACAAATGCACATCACTACTCATCTGCGACCACACCCTGAAATTAGATCACATGTTAACAAAACAGCAGTTGAAGTAAGTTCCAGAATCCAGCTTTGAGAAAATCAACGTGGTGCTCGAGATAATCCACCGCCCATGCAACAGACTTTCCGCTGCAAACGGCTTCCCAACGTGGTGCATCATTATCATATCATCGGCAGCGGGAATTAAAGACGCGTCGTTCATCTGTCGTCTCGTCGCTGCTTTCTAGAAGGTGGAATACGACTCCACGTTTTCTTTGTCGCTATAACTAAGCAAAATGCTGCTTCTCGCCGATTTCTGCCTCAGCTGCTCCGCATGGATCTTGCACTCTAGGTATGCGTAGGATTTAGCACAGAAAAACCAGAGCTTTCTTTGAAATGCGATTTATTCAAACAAAATTGAATTAAAGGTTTGCCGATACATCGCCGTTCCTACGGCCGCAGAGTAGATTCACTAACTATCGCAATATAATACAATGCCGGTCAGGTTGATGGCCAACTGCCACTGGACCAACTTCCTTCCACGAGTGTTCCTACACAAGTGTCCCACCTCTTTTCCCTCGTGGTCTGCGATCACGCCGTTATTTCCCCTTAATCCCCTACAAATTTTAGCGCGAAACATCCCGTCGTCACGCCAACTGAGAGACCATTCTATTCTTTTGTCGACTAGGCGTACAGTCAATTTCCGAGAAAACGGGTTTCGGGAAGTGAGCCAAAGTACCTGGCCTCCGACTCTCCTTACCTGCTTGTACACTTTTATCCCATTCTGACGCTTTTAACACCAGCTAAGCTACCTTTTAACATGCGCTGATTTCCAAATTATATCATTTCAATATTTTGTGACAGTTTCGGCTTCACATCACTGTATGCTTACCTACGAAATTATCGTTTTCTATGGCTTCCCAACCTGGGGGTCCAAGATAATCTACCCGGACATCATCGTATCATCCATTCATTGCATTTGCACACCTGCTGCTAATTGTAATCCACGTGGAGCATCGATACATGTCACGCAATACTTCAGCTTCAAATATTCCCCACAACATGTTACATCATCACATTATCACATCACCACTTTTGAAAATCTGCTACAAAGCTACATGTTACAAACTTGGGTACACTAAGGAGTGATCCTACAAACAAAATCCAGGTCACTGCGATCCGTAACCGCAGTAATAATGCACTACCCTGTAAAAATTAACCCTAATGGAGTAAATTTACTGGGGACTGCTAAGTAATCAGCAGGGAGCGGACTTTTAGTACGAAATGCGTGAAGTTAACAGTGCACCGACCAGAATTCGTGAAAGTGCGGAGACCTTGATAGCACCGCGGACGGCATTACGGCTGTTTCAAATCTAGGAGCAATAGGATTAAGGGGTAGCAACGACTGTAACGTTTAGCCATTTGTAGCATGTAGATAATAAAAGGTATTTCGATTCAGCTTTTAATGTAGAAAAATCTTAGTTACATTCATCTTGAACACAGTTATTGCAGTGTATAATGATGTATTTTCTAAGGTAAATCGCATTCTGTTTGCACGCAGACTTGCTTTGTATTTTAAAAACTACGCTCCACATCATATGAGGTAACGGGAGCGCACAAAAATATGCAATATCAGATTTGCTTGATATTTCCTGATGAAGTAATGCATCCCTCATTTTATACATATCTGCATATCCAGTATTCTTCTCTGCCACACCCTTTAGTTTATCTGATACCTTCTCTCCAACAGTTTGCTCTGTTACCTGATTCAGTGTGACTGAAACTTGTCCTATTGTTTTAATAGCTTCAGTAAGTTGTAGCGCGTATGACTGTAAATACGTAATTGCGGTTGCTATATTACTAAAATGCTTTTGGATATACGAAAGATGTTCAAACCGACTGTTGTGTAGTGGTGGGCGTGTCTGTCCCTGAGACCTTATGCTACATGAGCTCTATACTCCGTGCTGTTAATACCATTCCTCTGTTTACGTACTAAAACCCCTCTCCCTGGTTATCAGATACATTCTTTGGGCATCTGATGACATTGGCCATCATAAAATTAAACATGAAAATAAATATTCAGTACGAGAACACTCCCAGAGGAAAAGAATTGCTGACAACTTTTGTTCAAATTTATCCCATACTGGAAACATTCATATCACGGTTCATTTTCTTTGCTTTTGCAAAGCGTCCGCAGTAAGGAATAGGCCAAGAAATTATTAAATACTGCTTATCTTTATTATCGGAATGTATTGAATAGGGCCCGAAAGTTTTTGACTTAAAAATTCTCAAAAATGAGCTATAAAATGCCCTTAAAATATAAAAATGCACATAAAATGTAAAAAAGTGACCTAAGAAAAATTAATAATTTCTTTCGTAATAATAAATCGATAACTGTCACAGACATATAATGAATATATAGTTTGAATAACTACATTTTATAATTAACTTTCTTAGTAAATAATGCAGCTATTGCTACTAAATAATAAATAAATTCATAATTCATCAGATCATTTTCAATTTTATAAAATACGACAAAATAAGTTACTGTACCCATTAGCCAAAAAATACCTTACTTAGCGTTGCAGTACAACACCATGGTCATCTTCAAGTTATCAAAAGTAAAAGAACGGCGGTTGTAAGCTGAAACTGTTTTGGTATCCTTTATTTTTGTCCAACACAAATTTTAGTTTCTGTCCCATTTTATCCCCAATCTCAACTTTCACATGTTATATCCTCTCTTCCGCAATCCTCACTAACTCAATCCACTTATCCAATGTCATGCCACTTTCTTCAAGACGGGTTATAATATCCGTCAAAAATATAAAATTGCATTTAATGAAAGCTAATTTACCTTGGATTTGAGTATCAGAAAACAGATCATGTGCGCTCTCAATTGCCTTAGAATCTACCCTATCTAAGCTATTCACCACTTCTCTCACTATTTTAAATTTGTCACAGTGCAGTTAGCCATGTACCCAAGCATGTTAAAATTGGTGCCGGGGGCAAAGCTATATTACGGGTTTTATCTTTGAAATACATAGTTCGGGTTGGCGCTTTCGAAAATATTTTCTTTAGTGTGGAAATTGGTGTATCTACTTCTGGAAATGTTTATGTGACCTGTTCCGCCATGATAAATTCGATGAAAAGCATGGGCCAAACACGCAACATGCACCATCTTACTGTAAAATAATTGGATCGATTTTGCCGCCTTTACCATGTAAGGGGACGCGTCTGTTAGGAAGAGAAGAACGTAGTCATGCTGTATTCCACTAGGCCACAATAAACGCATAGATTTATCGAACAGATTGCATATCTAACAGTGGTTAACAGCTTCCATAACCTTTTAGATTAGAAGTAACATTTGTCCGACACTAGTAGCTTCTAGCGTACCATTGGCCACATAACGCCCCTATGAATCGGTTGTCTCATTAATTGATACAACATTTTCTCCCATTCACATATTCACGTATTCGGTTTAACCTGTCTTCATAACATTTTTGTTGGTGACTTTTACGCAAAGTTGATTCATTTGGATTTGTATGACCAGTGTGACGTTCAAGAAAATCTCGTAATTTGGAATTAATTTTCCTAGCGGAATATTTGCACTAACAAACACCTCACATGATTCTTTATAAAAGGAAGATGACTTGTTACTTGTCGAAGCCGTTTCTTTTAGCAGTAGCGGAGATGCTTGTCTTCTCTTTTCACATTTTGAAGAGCTCGCAAATGTATTTCTGTTGATGCAATCCACACGTATTGCATGATGTAATCGGCAATTCCCCGAATTGATGCGTCATAAATTCACCAGCACTGTTAGGACGCTGACCTGTGTTAAATACATTTTTACCACACTTACAAAGTTACTATTTCATATAAAATATATAAATGAACTTTTAATCACAGATTATTTTAAAATCCCCCAAAATTCCCATGGGTCAGAGTCCGCTTCGCCACGGAAATCAAACCCGGGCCTCCCGAATGTGGGCTACAGATGAAAATGCCTTATAAATTCGTGAAAAAGAAAGAAAATGACCGGAAAATGCATTTAAATGTTAAAAAATTACATTATTATAAAAATGTGGAACAAATGCATTTTGATGACCTATAAAATCCTATATATCTAGCGTATTTGTTCCAGAATGCACTTAACTTCCAATAAGCATCGTCTGTGACTGCTCAGAAAAAGGATGACTTTTCATCAAAATCCGGGCCCTAGTATTGAATAATAGTAGTGCAAAGGATACCTATGCACTTAAACTCGAACTGATGCGGAACTTAGCTCTATCGAGACACTCAGAAACTGTACGGTTCAATGTCTTCCCAGAAGATTGATTAATTTAACTGAGTGAAATACTGCAGTATTGCGTTCTTAGCATAGAAGAACGACGTTCATTATTCCTCGATGCTTGTCTCTGACTTACATCTGATTGCATCAGTTTGTGTTCACGACGTCGTAACGAACTTCAAAATGAGTTTGCAATTCTGAACGTTTTTGCACAGATGTATTTCCTGGAAAATTCTCTACAACCCAAGAGAACAGCAGATAGAGGAATCAAGACGGCCGACCGAGTGAAGCCAGCATGACGTTTTCAACCACAGGGTTGTACCTTGCTTAGCACTTTTTATATCAGGTTGGAGACAGACACGCAGAAGACACTCGCTTTTCACTTGTGGAACTACTCATGTATTACATCTAGAATTATACACGTGCATAGAAAAAACACAACAAATAAACTAAAGGGAACTTTTTCATGGCACTGCAGAAATTTGCCATCAAAATATACCACATAATATCTACTCGGGCAATTCCAAAAATGTTCAATCCGGAAACGCGGAGCTCAGTGAAGTATAGCAGAAGTTGTTATCCTGAAGGACTCACCAGTTCCTCAGCTAAAATGATATAACCTGGAAGTCTATTCACCTGTAGCGACTTAATAAGAAGGTTGATGGAAGAGATTTTGAAACACAAAATGTTGTTTACACAAGATTCTATAATAATCCAGACTTACTGAAGGGAAATTGAACCTTATCTTATTTAACGTTGACGCCATCGATAAATCAGGATCTATCGTGTAAGACGAATACTCGGAAGCACTCACTCCAGCGTACCTCCTGATTGAAGGACCCTTGAGTGATTCTAGTAGTTCAGAGTTCAAAATGTTGAACTCAAACCAGGAAATTTCTATATATTACTAAACCAGGAGCTGACAAAGCATACCCGACTGTGGTCGAAACCTGCAAACCGCACCTTTCCATACTCCAGAGGAGAGAAAGATCAGTGGTCCAGTGCAGCTGGTAGTCTCTTTAGAGGTAGATTAGGACTGCAAAAATGAATGGGATCCAGTCACAATGCTCTCCTCTGCTGCAAGTATGCCATGAATATTCCAGCAACCATCAATATACTGTTCTATACATCGTTTCTCTCTGTGTTTTATATATAAGTGACTTCTTATTTATTCCCTTCCACAACACACTGAGAAGTGAAGAACAAATGAGAAAAGGGGCAAACGATTGCATTAGGAAACGGATCACATTTTACCTAAAAGCTCTACGTCGGAATTTCACTAGAAATATATGTTTACAAGCCGCTGAATGTAAAAGTATAGTTTTAGAAATATATATATATATATATATATATATATATATATATATATATATATATATATATATATATGTGTGTGTGTGTGTGTGTGTGTGTGTGTGTGTGTGTGTGTGTGTGTGTGTGTGTGTGGATGAGAACAACAAAATGTTGATTAAATTGATATTAAGCTAAGCGTCCTCTAAAGATGCAACATGTACGTCTTCAGGCGTATCCCAAGTACTCTTTTCATGATCACAAGTTCTTTTTTCTTCTATTTTCTCAAAATTTCTGAAGCCACTTAGATCAAAACACATTAATTCAAAAAAATATCAATGTTAAGATTAAATGTTATATGTTCAATTTTCTGTGAATGGCCTTTAAAATATTCTTAATTATACGTGACCTTTGTATAGTTGGTAAACAGTAAGACAAAGAGGTGGTTAGAGGTGAAAAAGTTCATTCTGCATGAAACAACGTGGGTACATTAAACTACATAATTTACGTCAAATGAATTATTCAATATAAACTTTTCCTATTGTTTGAATTTTCGGATTCGCATACTTGTTTTCCTAAAAATTAAGCTGAGCATAAATATGGAACCATTACATAACGACCCAACAGTTTTAAAAAGAAGGTGGTAGACACCAGATACATGAAATAAAATAATTATTGTAAAGAGATATTTCGGAAGGGAAGCTTGAAGTCCTGCGTATAGAATAATACCTTAGCATTTGGCGGTTATGAGGTCTGAAGAAAACGTGATAAATAAACCTTTCAGGGATGATGGTCATTTAAGAGATTTGAACTATGGACTTAAAATTCACGAGTGGTGCCTTAATGACCTCATCACACGGTGGTAAAGGAAAAGACACAAGTTGCTAGACACAAGTCTACATTTTAAAATTGACTTTCTATTAGCATCTAAATAATAAATTATATAACCCTTGTGTAGTACTTTATTTATTTACTTTTTCTCCTATAACATTAACAAGCCCAATGCTTCATAGCCTAAGGAATTACAAACAACATTAATTGAATGATTTCTAAACTTAAGCAACCATATATTTTAAACAATTAAAGTGTTTTAATAATATACTCTTGAATTCTGAAAGCAATTCTCTCCACGGAACTAAAGGATCACATAAAACAGTCTGGAACAATTCTGAAAGTATCTCTAAATTAATTAGTTCTATTTGAGATAGGATTATTACTTTATTTTAATATAATATGTTTCTTAGTATTCACAACTCTGAAAAAAAACTTTTATTTCTAAGTTAGAAATACCCGCCATTCTAATGTTCACTGTTACAATTTTCTTAAAATGTCCACTAGGAATAATGTTACAGGTGAATTTTCTCTATGGTAGGCACAATTAATGCAGCTTTGATACACATACGAAAGATTGATTGGAAATCAGTAAATCCAGATATGAGAATATTCATTCTCTCAATTTAGTTATAGTGTAGTTCAGCAGTACGAAAGTAGCAAGGAAATGTTAAGGTGTAAAAGTAATTTGTTTCTCCAAACCAAATACTATATTTAGACTTAAGGTATTTCTTCTACGCTCAGTTATTTCCAACATATAATTACATATCTCATTACGTCAGGTGCTTTACGTGACACTTGCACTCCAGGAGCAACTAATCCAAGCTTCATGTATGCGGTGGATGAGATGCTTATCCTATAGTAATAGCTAAACTTCTAGGTCAAAACCCTTGGGTTAACTACACACGTGGTGTAGAATAACAGAGTAGTGGTTACTGTGGGGAGGGCTGCGGTATGTCTCTTGATTTACCTTTAAGATGTTCGCTGTGGAATCAAGTAATACTTTTTGGATCATAAAAGTATGCAACTAATTAAATAGGAAATAAATAGCGTCACGATACAAAAATGCTATTTTATTTCAATGAAGAAGTATCAAAACCATAGAAACTAATTTTATTATAACACACAATGGCACATTTCATATACCTCAGTGGTTTATTTCAAAATATTGCTTAGTGATGTGTTCCAATTATTCCAATTTTTCTAATTGTCGATAAACGTTGTTGTATTCAAATACATTAGTTTACTTACAGTTGTGAACAAGAGTAATATTACGTCACTTGAAGCGTGTATTAGGATGCTATTCAATAACAGTACTACATCAGTTACATTTAAATATAAACAAACATATTACATTATAATCACAAAACAAAAAGAGCACTTTATCATACATACAAAACACATGACATTAAATGATCAGGCCGTTGTGTCGTTTTCTTTTCAGTGTTCTATTTTGTGGTTGTGGAGGGGAGGGGTGTAGAAAAATGTCTTGTAGCAGTGGATTTGGATGATTGGCAAGAGTTTGGTGTAGTCTGGCGTAGCTTGTCCTGATGACATCCATCACTTCTGGTAAGTTCAGGTCCCTGTGAAGTGCGCTGTTGCTAACATACCATGGGGCACCTGTGGTCAATCTTAGGTATCTGTTCTGGATTACTTGGATTCTTTTTACGTGTGACGCTGCAGCAGAGCCCCATATGGAGCAACCATATTGCCAAATAGGTTTAATCAGTGAGTTGTATAGAATGCGTTTATATGGCACTGCAAGAGGCGATTTTGACGGTATTATATATTTGATCTGGTGGATTCGGTGTTGGATTCGCCACTCGGACATGCCAGGCTATGATTTTCCTTCTCATAACACAGGAGGACTGTCTTCTTTCAGAATTTTAAAAGAAAAGTGTTTGAGTTACTGCTCACATTCTTCTAAACATAAGACTTATTTCATTTGCCTCACACTGTATGAACATATGCTCTGCATTTGCTCTGGGGATTTCCAGCATTAACTACTGTTTTAAGCTTAAATTTCCGCTTCCTTACAAAACTGCCCTACAATGTATGATGCAGTTCAGATTTGCTTAAAATTAGCATGTATTCCGTAGTGATCTTGACAATTTCTGCCAAAATAAAATGTAATACATGGGTACTTCACCCGAAAGTACGTCCTTTAACTTTGTTATGTCATATCGGACGATGAATGGTCAAATGGGCCCAGGGTCCATGGAACTTAGAGTTACCCGACATTCGTCTTTTAGGATAAGGGAAACCCACGGAAAAAAAACTTATACAGGTAATTCACCCTGACCGAGATTCAAACTAGAGACCTCTTGAACGTGAGGCAGACATGCTACCGTGTACGCTACCAAGGCGGGCGGAAGATTCTTATATCCTTTTATAAAAGTTCTATTTCTTTCTATCGCACAGTATTTTTAGTTTATCAATATAGGGCAAAAATAATGGAGGCTGAATATTTTAAAAATGTTAGTGATTCGTAAAAATTATTTACTGTTAAAAATACGTTGATACTATAGTTACGCTTTAGAGTATTTAAGAATCTACTTTTCTACTTGCGATGTTCATTTGACATTTACTTGAGGCTTTAGTGACGACATATATAAAGTTGACACTTTTCTACCGATTGTGGTACATTCTCAGAACTATCGCTACCAAATAAATTGTCGTACCTGCTCAATTATGGACGTTCAGGTTCTCCAATTTCTGCTCACTACGACCTAAATAGATTCATTTAAAATTCCCTACTTTAAAAATCCAAGTTTATTTTAACAATTTTAAAATAGCCTACAATTTTCCTGTAGACGAAGGGTCTGGATTTATAAAACCGAACTCTAGGTATACTATTCATTTTGAGGGCAATTGCTTTGCTTTCGCAAAGTACGTGCCCTGTCGTTTCTTTTTCTTCTGAACATAATCTACATATATTCACCTCAATTTTACAAATGCATTACTCACATTTAAAGATACAAGCTTTATACGTTTTAGTATTTATCTAGAGGTGATTAGTTAATCTATGCTATATTATTCATAATGCAATTTTGTCTAGAAATGATATTAAATTAAGGTATAATTACTTAGTTACATACTTCGCTTCTTCTTTGGCATTTACCCTCCTCGTATGGAGTACTTATATGCCTCAGAACTCACTAGTGGGCGTCTGGAGCCCGATGAGATCCACCACTTCTGGATCAGATAGAGGAACCAGGATAGGATCAGTCCGATGTCCAGTATAAGAGTAAGGACATAGATGACATAAAATGAGGGCGAAATAGAAAAATAGAATGAAATGATATCGGAGAAACCCAGAAGGCCCTCTTTGGTAGCGTAGATGGTAGCATATCTATCTGATTTCAAGGGGCTTCAAGTTCAAATCTCGGTCAGGGTGAGTTACATAAAAAGCCTTGAAAGGCAAATGTCAGGTAACTCTGAGCTCTAGATCATGGACTCATTTGATCATCACTTCACCCACTTTCATTCATCGTCCGATATGACTTAATTTTGGAGGACTTTAATTTTTTTTTAAATAAAGCAACTCGGAGCTACCAGAGATTTCTAACATTGTTGATGAACCTGTGCCACCTCTGTGAGAGTCTAATCGCTCGGTCACGACCTATCGGTTATGTTCTACATAAAACATGTAGACTAACATCCCTAAACTTTAACTACAGGCATGGGCAAACAAACATTCTGAAATTTGTTATCAAGGGTCACTGTGAAATTAAAATAATTAGTATGATGTATCTGAATTGTGAATTTCTAGGCATTCTGATTCATTTTGAAGATGAAGCGCGAAATAAGAATCTGCAAACGGGATTTTCTGGTTTCAATTCTCCTCTACCAGCCCACTCTGATGAGATATTTTTTCTAATTCTCTTGACCGAAAGAGAAATTCTGATGCTGGGGTATTTTGCCGTCTACCAGCTATTTATGAAGACTTGTGGGAAATATTTGGAAAAGATTACCTTTGCCAGAACAAAAATATTTGATAAAAATTATATATTTTATGAGTTGCACATTTTCCTTACGTAATGTCCTAGCTCTTAAGGTTTCGTTGTTATACGAAACTGTATTAAATGTAATCATAATAAAGGGAACTTGTGCCTAATTATATTTGATTTATCGGGTCAATATTTCGAACATATAATATACTAATAAAAACCGTTAGAGAATCTATATGATAAAGCACGCTTATAAATGTACATACATCTTCTTTAGGAAGATCCTGTGATATCCTATGTATTTTGAATAAACAAGATACAGTAATAAATGAGCAAACCCTTACTATGCAAAAGTTATAGGTTTCGTCAAAACACCCAGCCATCCACCCCCTCCCCCCCCCCCCCACACACACACACACACACACACACACACACACACACACACACACAACAAAGTGTCCACCCCCAGCATCATTTCCGAAAATCAATGTTGATTTTACCATCTTTCTGGTCTGTCAATGTCTCGTTTCCCTCTTCCTTCTAGCTTATACACACCTTTTGATATCAAACATTCTCTGGAGTTCACAAATTTTAAGATGGTTATAGTTTTAACATTCAAATACTTTATATTTTAAAATATTAAGTTGCTACTGCAGTTTTTCTTCTTTTTTATTCTAATATCCGAGTAATGTTGTAACTGTATCTGTTGTAACTACAATAAATTTTGTGATAATAGTCTTTCTGAAAACATTTATCTCAATCCTTAACTTGTAAGTATAATAAGGTTTTGTAAGAATAGAAAACTATATTGAGGACTTTGTGTAATTTTAACACTGTCAGTGCCTTTAGTCCAATGCAATAACATTTAGAAATTATAATTAATAAATAAGAAAAGTAAAATAAACAAAGACAATTTTATCAGTTTCAATTAAACGCAGGTCAGAAACAATTAATCTTACTCGGAATTTTGAGTCCGCTACCTTAAGAGTTCTTGCAGGATATCGACGTACTTTAAATAAAACTTACTGTACAACGCTGGTCACGTTCAACATATTACTTTTAGACATTTTATCGTGAATACTAAGAAAACTGTAAACAAAGATATTATGTTTATCTTTCTAGAAAAAAAGTGTACAAAAAGTCTGATATTTACATATTTTGACATAGAATATACTTCGATAAAGCGGTGGAACTAAGAATATGTTAAATGTAGTGCCCTCCTTTGTAGTTATATTCCACGCTGTCAGAATTCTATCTGAAATATTTATTCTGTATAATGCTATCGAACGAATCTTATTCTCCTCCGAGTCTCAAGAAAACAAACAATACGTGCTTTCTCCAGAGAATAGATGGGAAGACTCAATTGAACAGGTAAAACGTCTTCCAGCAGGAAAAGAGAAGACGAAAGCCGGAGGAAAAAGCATCCACACACTACATCAGCCCATAAGCGGGAACCTCGAGGGATTACTGAAACAAAAAAGCATCAACACTCTTTTATCCTGTTTATTTGCTCTTCGGCCTGTAGTAGCAGGCTGACCAACGTTTGATTGCTTTAGAAGGTATAAAACAGCTATGAGGAGGTTAAAATATACCTTCTTGTTTTACAAAGAGCTTTATGCGTTTAACGTACGTTCACTCACACAGGAAACGTTTCTGAATTGGAGTCCGAAGCTTGGGGAATGATTCATTGTTTTCAACCAAAGTGAACAACAAAAATTGTGCTTCCACAAAATCAAAGTAATAATTTACCTACAGTTGCTTTCATGTGGTCGTTCCAGCAGCAAGGTCACGAGCATACACTATAGTACAATAATAAGAAGATATACTGAACAAAGCAGAATGGCACAGGTGGTTTTGTCTGTGGCCCAATTCCGGTTCGATTCCCTTGTTCGAACTACCTGACCTATGGGTCTTTTCTGAGGTTTTCCGCTCTGCGAGGGGAATGGGGTGGGTTAATTACATCCCCCGAATTTCCTGTCCCCCCACTTCATCTCCATTATCACTTCATATCATCTGTCGTCTGGTAGTCTCTTTCAGGGTAGAAGTGTCGGTGGGAGTCTCGGCGTTGCAAGGCAGGATGACACCCTCCTGGTAAACACTTGCTCCTTCCGTGGAACGGATTCCGGTGTCCGGTTCAACCTATTGGGCCGTTTCCGGGCCACAGCAGGTGAGATACCGGTCGTTCTGACCTGACGGGGGAGTTTCCAAATGGTAAATAGTGGGTACCCTGCCCTCTGCACTGTCGTGACTAGTTGAGGCGGCCGCCGTCTTTATGATCTCACCTCATCCTTCTTCCGGGAATGCCCCAATTGTTGCTTAGGTACAAAAAAACAAACGTTTCGGTGCCGAATCCCCTCCGTAGTAATCCTAATCCTAACCTAATCCTAGAGTTACTGAATTAATTACCTAAGATTTAAGTATTATCTTTAAATATCAAATTCCATTTTATACCATGTCTGAAAGATAAATATATTAAAGGGTAAACAAATTGATTTGTTAATGCATATATGTGCAATAAAGCAAACAAAACTGAGGGTAGATTAGCCTATTAGTACTGAGAACTTTAATTTAAGATCATGAACGGAAAGTAGTTTGTTGAGAGGAGTACGGTCCTGCCAGGGTCGAGCGGTTAGACCGCTTGACACCCACCAAGGGGCTCGAGTTCGATCCCAGGCGAGCACATGTGATATTTGTTCGGCGGATTTTCCGAGGACCTCCAGTTTCCCCAACATTCCACCAATTGCTCCATTATCATAGTTCATCCACTTCGCCCTCATTTCGTTCAACTACTCCTCTCACTCTCATTCCACGCATCGGGCTGATCACCCATCCTGAATTTCTATCCAGAGTTGCAGTTCCTTAATGCATAAGAGTAGAGGACCAAGAATCCGCTAACACCACAATATAGTATCACAAGGGAAGTTAAAGAAGAAGATAAAAGTATCGTATTTGCCGATTCCGTCATACCAAGAAGGTTTAGTCCCACTTCCTTTTGTTTATAGTAATTGTCTAATATTTAATTTTGAATAACCCCTTGTGCTTTGCTTTCTTAGGTGCCTAAGAGATATTCCAGGAAGCAAAGGTTAACCGATGAATAAGTGCTACAACATAAAACTCTTTTTATTTTATTCAATGATCGATCAGTATTACATGCTTTACAGATCCTTGTTAACTAATTAAATGATTATGAAACATATAAGAACATGTAAGGGAAAAAAAATAAAACGTAATTTAATTAAAAGTAAATACACGTGGTGATACCGAAATTATTGGTTGCATAGATCAGTAATATCATTTACAAATGTGAGGTGAATGAAGAAATAATTACAAAAATGTAATTTCCATACATTAAAGTCAACGCATAGCACAGAAAACATAAGATTTAACATTATCAGAGATAAGCATTCGCTTAGCTAGTCAGTTACGTATTAAAGATAATCAGTTAATTCAGAGCAGTCAAGGTAATTACGATGTACAGTGAACGAGAAACAATTAGTAGATAAAAAAGGATCTGTTATTAGAAGCTACAATTGTTAAAACAACCTTAAGCTGGTTTTTAAAATTAGAAAAGGAATAGTTTTCTTAGAATCTAGGAAGTCACAGCATAAAAGTGTTTCTGACAATGCATATGTAGGAAATTGGGTAATTAATAAGTAATAATAATAACAATAGCAATAGCAATAACAATAACAAATGAAAGTGGCCAGACTTCAGTTAAATAAAAGGGGTTTATTTCAAAAATTCGTGTCTTTTCTTCGTGTTTTATGAGGAAGTTTTGATGTGATCCACTATGGATATTTCGTAGCCATTATAGACTGGGCTCGGGTTGTGCATACTCGGTGATCGCGGCAAGAGGGTTCTCCTTTAACTTTCAGCAACTCACAGCAACTTATGCGTCTCATTGTTATTATAGAAATCGTAAAGTTATTGCTATTAGAAACTAGAGGACTTACTAGTTCAATAGTTCCTGTACTAAAACAGAGAAACTGTTTCATTTTACTTGGTTCTTTATTTAAAACCTAACGGGCGCACCGCATTCCGCCTGTTCTCGATTGGGTGTGCCACAGCTGGCTTTGCTCCTATATGAACTCCGCGCGTAAAGCTTGTATTACTGACTTACCTTATAGAAGATGCTGGAAATGTCGTCCACCCTCGGCTAAACAAGTATTATATCGGGAGAACACATTCTGATTCACATGATTAAGTTGGGCCCCTGTAATGTTTTCCATTTCATTTCTAATATTTTGTTTTAGTTATTCCAATGAATGTGCATTTGCCCCGTAAACTTTCTCTTTTAGGTTATCCCACAAGTAAAATCACATGTTGTTAGATCGGGGAGCGAGAGCGCCGTACACCAGCATAAATCATTATCTTCAAACATTTCCCTAATTTTATTCATGAACTCCTCTGCTGTATGGGCAATAGCGGAAACTTATTCAAACCACATATATTTCCTTTCATCTGTCAGTTCATGATAAAATGGGGATAAAGTATCAGTAACTCTCTGAGTTAAAATCTGCTCGTATAATATTGAAGCTATTTTGCCTCTAGCACTAATAGCGCACCAAACTCCAACTTTCCGATCATAATGAGGGATTTATTGAACGCTATGTGGATTTTCAGAAGCCCAGTACCGCTTTTGTGAGTGTTGACATGATCACTGAGGTGGAACCACGTCTCATCTAAAAGCTGTGGGACAATTAAACCGTCATTCACTGATTAAAGAAACCATTCACAATAATGCATTCGTGATACTATGTCACATTGTTTTAAATCATGGATTCTTGTATATTTATACGGGTTTTTTTTAATAATTTAGTTCCTCTATGTGCGGAAGGCTGTGACATTCCCACTTGTTATGCTAATTTTGGGATGGATTTTGCTGGTGAGTGTTTAAAACATACGTCTATGTAGTATAACTTTTTCTCTGGTAACACTGTGCGTTTACGCTTTCATGTTTTGTTTGCCACAGAACCAGTTGTTTCGAATTTCATCATAATCTCAATGCGTTGTTGTAGACTCAAGCACCTGTTGCCCACAACGGCAGCTGGTAGTGGGGAAATCCAGCAAGTTCGCAGGAGAGGTGAAACTCCATGTGCTCGGTTAGGTTTTACATGAAAAACCTTGTATATTCTCAAATGGCCGGCAACTCACTTCAAATAGTGCACTTATTAGCCTTTACTAAATTGGTGATATCTATCTTCACACTCACTCATACCACTAGGAAATTAAGAACTGTAGTTTATAATGTGAGTTTGTGGTTTCGTAAAATTAAAAGTCTAGTTTGCAGAAATTCAAAATGCTCTTTATTACAAGTAAATCACACTTTGTACAACCCTGCCAGCAGCAGAATTACGTAATATACAGAAACGCAACTTTCAAGGTCGTCTGCCACACGTTCTTACAGCTGTAGACTCAATCAACAACGGCTTCGTAAGACACCTTGCCCGAGTTAGTGTTTCTCGAAAGCTATCGAAGTTTCACGGCCTTTCACGACGGCAAGGGAAGGAAAATTTATTTTTATTTTATTATGTTTACGTCCTCCAACGTTGTCATATCGGACGATGAATGAAGTGGGTGAAATGATGCTCAAATGAGTTCGGGGTCCATGCAGCTTAGAGTTACCCGACATTCGTCTTTCAGGATAAGGGAAAACCCCAAAAAAACCTTATCCAGGCAACTAACTGACTGAGATTCGAACTCAGGACCTCTTAAACGTGAAGCAGACACGCTACCAACTACGCTATCGAGGGACATCACTGTCTCTTTCTCTCCCCACTTCTCTCTCAGCGTTCGCCACTGCGCGGGTCGGCAGCAGCTAAATAACGCCTGGTGACAATAACTATAGGAGCCGGCAGCAAAATCACCGATTAGGGATGGCATCGAAAGGGTCGACGTAGATATGATGCTATCAGTGATTCTATTCTGAAGCACACTGAGAAGTATTAGCATTTAAAGAAGCGGTGGCTGATATTTCATCACATCCATACATCGGTAATATTTCTGCGCATAAAGCATGTATTTCACTAAAATCAATGGTCTAATATAAGTCGTAACTTGAAATAAATGTCACAAAATATTTTGACTGTTTAAATAATCTTAGCATTACGAACGGGTTGTTAGTGAATTCAATATTACCGATCGCCATAGCTACGTTTTCTGAAATACTTAACTTTGGTATTTGTTGCTCATAAATGTGAATGTATGCATGTAAATAAACGGAAAACTACTAGGTAAACAACAATGTAAAGAAGATAGGGAAAAACGGGAGAAAACTAAACAAAATACCCTTAATTAGGACAAATCACACAAATTAAGGGAAATTAAATTAATCTAAAAATATTACGAATCATTATGCCATGGATACTAATAATAACAACGGCGATTTTCTAAAGCAATGGCATAGTAACAGAATTCCGTATTGCTTTGCCTCATAGTGAACACCTGAAACTGCATATTTGATACGAACACGCAAAAGTTTCTGTATATTATTAAATATAGATAATAATTCACATCTTTTTGTATACGAGTTATTTTTCATACAACAGTAACACTGAGACCAGAGTAACTACCAATATATTGTTACATGTCGGTTTTGGGGGTTGATAGGAATTGCGAGAGGTGTAAAGGTACAGGGTTTGGAATCCGATGCCGAGATCGTATGCTACCTGACATAACTACCTGGTGTTGTAGGGGTTTAAAATGTAGGTGGTTTTAACCTTTAACCGCATGTAACTGGGAGCGTAGCTATGGATAAAGTAGAGCAGAAAAAAAAACATCTAATTCAAAATGAACTGAGTAATAGTACTTCAGAGATGCCTAGGGTTTCTACAGGGCACTCCCTGGATCTGGATGTGATCAGGGGCACTTTAATAACATTTAAATACATAATAACATTCTGCAAATATACCTTTAGAGATGCGTTGTTTGTATGTCTGAACCTTGTGTAACTGGCGAGAGGTGTACGGTCTGGTGCACCCTGCTGGCGATCTTACTCGTAGTAGCACTTTAAAATAAACTCTTGTTAATGTTTATATAGACCATCAGCAAGTCCCCTCTCAAATCTCTCTCTCAAGTCCTCCGGGTACTAACTCAGCCAAGCTTAAATAGGGGTCCTACCCAAAAGCCAATTCAGTAATTCCCACGCTAACTGTTAATTTCCTCCCAGCTATTGCACTATATTGTGCAATGATTGTTTACATCATCGAGAACATGTTTAAGCCTGTTACTTACCACCTAAGCATTATTTACCTTGACCAGCAGGTTGTGTGATTCACCAGTCTAAAGTACATGTTTTGCCAGTCAGCAGAATTTAAGCTTAATCATCAACAAACAGTTTTGCCCAAACTCAAGGCACCGGAAATAAATGTTACATAACAATGATTATATTAATTTCCAGATCTTGCTCAGCCTATACACGCAACAATATCATTTACAATTGCATGTTAGGGTTCAGCATAAAGTTGCTCTACAGAAATAGTGATTACTGTTTTTTCATACGTACACTGCGCATGGACTGTACTGTTTTCGCTCGGGCATGTAAACAACTACATGTGCATACAGCCTGACCATGACAGCCCTCTCATCGCAAGAGGAAACAAAAGAGTCGCGTTATACTACACCTTGACCTTGCGTCTGCGTACCCTTGCAAGGCAATGCTTCACTAGTTCGCAAAGTGCTGCTACGTTGTTTTCGATATTTGCACATTTGATGGCCATTTTGTACATCTGACTTCAATCATACTCTGTGCCCAGTTAACTTGTATCGCATGCGAGCGCACATATCGCTGGCCTTCAGTGATTACGAACGTAGGTAATATATTCGTACATTGACACGCTGAATAATACTACGGTAGCACTCAGGTGTAAGCTGTCTAGTAGCTGATAGTAAGGTAGTGATAAAGAATGAATTGGTGAAAGGAAAAGTGGTACAGCAAATACTTATCTATTATTTATTGTAACTTAATCAAATTTTATATTTACTATTCATCATGTGCTAAAAGTAGGCTACTGGATTAGTTTAGGTTACGGAGGGGACTCGACATGCAGTTGAAGTTCTGGTGTATTGTGCCTATGCTCCAAGTGGAGCATTCCCAGGATAAAGGATGAGGCGAGAGGAAATAGCGGCCGTTCAAGGAGCCAGGACAGTGCAGAGGGTAGGATCCATAAAATTGACTGGTTGCAAGCCAGTACAGCGGCATCCCACACACCGTGGTCCTGAAACGTCCTACCAGGCCTACCCGGACACCAGAGACCATCCCACCGAAGGAGAATGTGTTTAACAGGAGCATACCATCCTGCCATGCAGCTCTGAAACCCCGTTGACACTTCTACCCCGAAAGAGACTACCAGATAAGAGATAATGTGAAAATATAATGGTGATAATATTGTCGTAACTATTTTAATTGACGTTAATTACGAACTGGGAGGAACGTAACTAGATCGTAGTCAATTCGAATGGCATGAGAGGCTTCGGTACACCAAAAGATCGGTTTATCAGGTTGCATCTAAATTACAATTTTAAAACAAAAACGAAAATTACTTTTATTTAACACATTTAATAAACTTTAGATACAATTACAATAAACCAAAACACATTTACCTTTTAAGTTGGATTCCAAAAGATATGGTTGCACTATATCCTGCTACACGTCTATTCCCTAACAAGGTTCACCAAGAAAGACAGAAAAACAAGCGCCACGGTATACTAGCCTCGTGCACAAAGCACAAATCTATCCTCATTCCGGGTCCGCTAGCCATACCAACATCTAAATAATAAATAATGCCACAGAGAATAGACAAGAGAGTATAGCTTCATCACAATATGGAGGAACAGGAAATTCGGGGGATGTAATTAAACTACCCAGCATTCGCCTAGCGATCCGGTAAAATTCCCGAAAAACCATGGGTCAGGTAGTACGATCACGGGAATCGAACCCGGATTTCCCGAATGCAGGCCACAGACGAAATCACCTGAGCCATTCCACTCGGTATCCATATCGTCTGCTCAGTAGTGGCTCTGTTGCTCATACGTAAGTTCAATAGGTTCCTAGTTGCATTTATACCCCGGCCTTAACTGCTATGGTCATATCGGCGGCCGTTCTCCCTTGGAACATACTGAAGGTGTTAACTCGGTATCTTTGGTTTTTAATGATTAGATCACACACACATTCACACTCTCATTCATACTTCCAGACTCTGGGGAAGATGGGGAATTATCTTGGTCGGAGAAAAATCGAACCCGTGACCCCTAGAACGGCAGGCAGGTTCTCCACCGACTGAGCTACGGGGTCAGTCCGTAAGTTGAATAGGGAAAGAACGTGAGATCTCAATTAAGAACCTCCTCACTTTTTGTAGCTATTAATGTTAATTACAGTTATTTGTTTCCTACAATGTTTACTGTTAAGATTGCATAGAACGTCGCATCCCACTCATGCTCTTGTCTGTCCGCCTTGGTAGCGTGGTGGTAGCGTGTCAAGAGGTCCCGAGTTCGAATTACCTGGATGAGGTTTCTCCGGGATTTTCCCTAATCCTGAAAGACGAATGTCAGTTAACTCTAAGCTCCATGGACCTTGGGCACATTTGAGCATCAATTTCACCCATTCCATTCATCTTCCGATATCACTTATCGTTGGAGGACGTAAAACTGCAACAACAACAAAATTACTCTCGTCCATGCAACAAAGTTACATTCAATCATCAAGATTATCCACTTGCTACGGGGATTACTATTAAACTATGCACTCGATTGTAATATACTTCAAATTAAAGTCTCGTGTTCAAGGATTAAAACCTTCCACCTTTATATCTCACTAAGGGTTTGCATAATATGTTATAGACATCTTTTTATGTTCCAGAATTCTAAAAGCATAATCATAAAGATATATACAACGGAGTCTATTGAGGTAGAGTGGAATCGTTGTACATCAATGCAATATTTCAGTTGAACTGCTTTAATCGCTCTCCTTTATACAATGAAACTGCACGTCGTTTGAAATGCTGCAGATCTTATTAGCACTTCTGGAATAACAGAAGGCTAAGTGGAAATTAATTGTTCTTTCACACTGGCCGTGTGTGGGCTAAATCGAGGAAACATAGAGTCAGACTGAAAAATTCCATGCCATAGCTGGGATTTGAACCACGAATCTTTTGGTCTCCGTCCAGTCGCTCTAACCATTTAACTACTATGGTCAACGTGCCGATATGACATTAAATTCTCCAACTGTCTCGTATTTTCTTCTTCTTCTTCTCCTTCACTCAAAGGGCTAGGCAATGCTGCCTGTTCCGGCTTAAACATGTCTGACCATCGTTTTCGTGGTCTTCCCGGATGTCTCATTTCTCTAGGTTTATAGTTTATAACTCTTCTTGGGATCCTATCTCTCTGAATTCTCTCAACATGCTCTCTCCATTCATTTCTATAATTTATTATTTTTTCTTCTAAAGAACTTAATTCTAAAACTTCTCTTATTTTTTCATTTGGAATTTTATCTAAAAGAGTACATCCCTTTACTACTCTTAAAAATCTCATTTCGGCAGCCTGTATCTTGTTTTTGTCTGCTTTTGTTAATGCCCATGTTTCAGAACCAAAAATAAAAGCAGGCACAGCCATTACTTTATAAAATTTCATCCGTGTTTCTTTTCTGGTTTTAGTTTTTAGGCTTCTATTTATTATGACGCATATTTGTTGAAACATTGGTAAATTATTTTTAAAATTATTTTCATATTTATAACTGACATATGTTCCCAAACAGTTAAAACCCGTAACATGCTCTAAGATAATATCATCAATTACCATTTTGGTTCTAACAGTGTCTTTACCTCGAAACGCCATTGTTTTTGTTTTATTTCTGGAAATTTTGAAATTATAAGTTTTACATAACTTTTGTAACATATATACTACACTTTGCAGCTCGTCTTCAGTTTTACTTATAATTATTTGGTCATCCGCAAGTAGCATCGTCTTAAGAACACAATTTTGTGCAAGATGAATGCCTCCGTTAATCTTAAACATCCACTCTCTAATCAGATCAACTATATAAATTATGAATAAGATAGGAGAGAAACTGCAACCCTGCCTTACACCTTGATTTGTATGTATCCATTTACTATACATTCCATTTCCAATATGTATGCTGATTGTTGTATCATTATATATAGAATTTAGAACTTTAATGAGCTGATTTGGGTAGCCTCTTCGAGTCATGATTTCCCATATTTTTTTCCTATTTACATGATCAAACGCTTTTTCATAATTAATAAGAGCTATATGTGTTTCCAAATTAAATTCCCTTCTTTTTTCTATTATCTTCTTAACTGTAAAGGTATAATCTGTACAGGATCGTCCTTTTCTAAAACCATTTTGTTCTTCCAAAAGTAGAACATTTGTAATGGTTTGTAACCTTTTACTTAAGATTCTTGCATATAATTTATATCCTGTGTTTAAAATACTTACTTCCCTATAATTCTCACATCTGTTTCGAGCACCTTTCTTAAAAATAGATATAATTCGAGCATGTGTCCAGGATCATGGGATTTGGCATCCATTCCAACAACTATTAATTAAATTCAAAATTCTTTGATTTAGTATCGGTCCACCATATCTCAATAATTCTGCATTTATTGCATCTTCTCCTGTGGCCTTCCTATTCTTCATTTCATTTAATGCCGTTTCTAATTCTTCTAAAGTAATTGGATCTACATTTCCGCATATAAGGTCATCATTTCCCGGTAAACCACTTAGGAGTTCTCATAAACACATGAGACAACTACCTTAATGGCGACTTACAACGTGTAAGTACTTTAAGGCCCGGGCTTTATAGTTAACCACTATTAGGTCAATTAACGGAAATTAATTGTTCTTTCACACTGGCCATGTGTAGGCTAAATTGTGGAAACGTAGAGTCAGACTGAAAAATTCAATTCGATAGCCGGGATCGTCGGCACGTTGGCCATAGTAGCTCAATGTTTAGAGCGGCTGGACGGACACCAGGAGATCCGTGGTTCAAATCCCGGCTATGGCATTGATCTTTTCAGTCTGACTCTACCTTTCCACAGTAAAGCTAAGAATTGTCATTTTGCTTGTCTTTCTCCTCGCCTTAACTTCATTATAGATTGATTCGATGCAGCAAATTAAGAAATGGTTGTAGAACAGCTGAAAGAGGAGCCGGAACAGTTTCAATTATTTAACCTCCTGTGTCTGCAGAACTGCAAAACCCGGTGGAGCTGTAGACTTAACGATTTTCTGCTTACACGTAGCAGGTACATTAAGAATTATTATGGGAGCTGCATGTCCGAGCTATTAGTTATCCGAACTAACCCTAAGGATAATTTGATAATGGGTAACCAATTGAGGCGTTACATTTCGGTGGCTTTCGTTTCTTAGTGAAAGCAATACTAAAATTAATTTCAAGGTTTAAAATTTGTCCTGAAATATATAACTGGATATCTAAAGTAATTATGCCACATTGGCTTAGAGTTAACGTAAAATTTTGTAAATATAATCCATAGGATCAATTCTTCTAATTAGTCTTTTTGAGATACGCAGTCCTTAGGGATGATACAGGCTAAAATAAGTATGAAAATTCTTATAGACACAGAGCCCCTCTTCCTGCACGTGAAGACCCTAAATTTTGGCACCTTATGCACTAACTGGATGTAATGTAAATTTAATATAGCGTGTTATTGATCACCAAGTTACGGCTATATTTGAATAATTTTATAAAGTTTATTAACCGTCAAACGTTGGTAAGAAACCGACTTCGTACCTTTTAATTTAGCTTCGTTAATTATCATTTATGTTGATTTAGACGATGATTTCCCAGCCGTAACATAAAGATTCTTATCTCCAGGCGTCATGTAGGAGAGATGTCTTTCTCTTCATCAAAAAAGTTTTACCAAAAAGGAAACAAATTACTTAATAGGTTTTAGAATATATGAATTTTAATTCTTGATCATTTATCACAAGATTAAACAACACAAATTAAATTAAAACCTCTCCAGTGTACTTACTCTCTTAAAATTACTAGTAGCAATATATTAGCTTCCAGCTTTCGTGACGATCTTTTTTTTTTTTTTTTTAATTTTACGTCCTCCAACATTAAGTCATATCGGACGATGAATGGAATCGGTGAAATGATGCTCAAATGAGTCCGAGGTCCATAGAGCTTAGAGTTACCTGAAATTCGTCTTTCTGGATAAGGGAAAAGCCCGGAAAAGCCTTATCCAGGTAACTCACCCTGACCGAGATTCGAACTCGGGACCTCTTGAACGTCAGGCAGACACTCTACCACCACGCTACCGAGGCGGGCAAATTTATTCTTCTACGCCCATCTTCTTCGAAGGTCAAACTTAAAATGTAACGTCTTGCTAGGAAGATTATTGACTTTGTTCTCCATAGCAACCACGCGTTTCTTTATGCCTATGTCATTCGTAGCAACCTAAAATTTAAAAATTTCACTGCATAAACTTAATTTAAACATTATAATAGTTTCAAACATTCTTTAAAGAATTTTAAACTTTAAATAACACCATAAACAAATAAACAACATTGATTCTTTTTCTTTCGAGGCTCAAGTCAAAACAACTGTTACATGTCAGACAGTTTTTCAATTTCAAATCACAAAATATTGCTATTAATTTTATATAAATCACAATAATAATAATAAATAATAATAATAATAAATAATAATAATAATAAATAATAATAATAATAAATAATAATAATAATAATAAATAATAATAATAATAATAATAAATAATAATAATAATAATAATAAATAATAATAATAATAAATAATAAATAATAATAATAATAATAATAAATAATAATAATAATAAATAATAATAATAATAAATAATTAATAATAATAATAAATAATAAATAATAATAATAAATAATAATAATAATAAATAATTAATAATAATAATAAATAATAAATAATAATAATAAATAATAATAAATAATAAATAATAAATAATAATAAATAATAATAATAATAATAATAATAATAATAATAAATAATAATAATAATAAATAATAATAATAATAATAATAATAAATAATAATAATAAATAATAATAAATAATAAATAATAATAAATAATAATAATTAATAATAAATAATAATAAATAATAATAATTAATAATAAATAATAATAAATAATAATAAATAATAATAATTAATAATAAATAATAATAAATAATAATAAATAATAATAATTAATAATAATTAATAATAAATAATAATAAATAATAATAATTAATAATAATTAATAATAATCATAATAATAATAATCATAATAATAATTAATAATAATTAATAATAATCATAATAATAATTAATAATAATTAATAATAATCATAATAATAATAATAATTAATAATAATAATCATAATAATAATAATAATAATAATAATAATAATAATAATAATCATAATAATAATAATAATAATAATCATAATAATAATAATAATAATAATAATAATAATAATAATAATAATAATAATAATAATAATAATAATAATAATAATAATAATAATAATAATAATAATAATAATAATAATAATAATAATAATAATAATAATAATAATAATAATAATAATAATAATAATAATAATAATAATAATAATAATAATAATAATAATAATAATAATAATAATAATAATAATAATAATAATAATAATAATAATAATAATAATAATAATAATAATAATAATAATAATAATAATAATAATAATAATAATAATAATAATAATAATAATAATAATAATAATAATAATAATAATAATAATAATAATAATAATAATAATAATAATAATAATAATAATAATAATAATAATAATAATAATAATAATAATAATAATAATAATAATAATAATAATAATAATAATAATAATAATAATAATAATAATAATAATAATAATAATAATAATAATAATAATAATAATAATAATAATAATAATAATAATAATAATAATAATAATAATAATAATAATAATAATAATAATAATAATAATAATAATAATAATAATAATAATAATAATAATAATAATAATAATAATAATAATAATAATAATAATAATAATAATAATAATAATAATAATAATAATAATAATAATAATAATAATAATAATAATAATAATAATAATAATAATAATATATTAATAATATATTTTAATAATATATTTTTTAAATCCCTCTAAAATAAATCATTATAAATAGTTAAGTGAACTAAATTGGTAACGATCAGAATAAAAAAACGTGTGACAGAGTGAGTTACGAAGAGGAGAAAGTGAATAATGTTAAGCTGTTTTAACGAAGTGGTTAGAAGTTTAAAATTATTTAAAGTTATGATTGACTATTGGATTGTTTAAATTAAATTTAAAAAAAAAAAACATTACAAAGACAACCAAATATGGTTTGATTGTGCTGGCCGTTAAGAATGACGTAGCCAATCAAAAATGTCTAACGGTGTCGAGAAGGATAGAATACAATGTCAGTGTATTGTGAAACAATATTTTAATTAATACTGTTCAAAGAAAAAGGCGTAGATATTATCTATCAACGCAACGACGTGTATAATAAATCATATAAAATATTAACATATGTAATCACTTTTATTTTAGTTAATTGATGGAAATTAATCATTTCTTAACACTAGCCGTATATAGGCTAAGGATGCTGATAGATAGAGTCAACATGAAAAATTCAATGCCATGGCCGGGATTTGAACCACGGATCTCCTGGTTTCCGTCCAGTCGCTCTAACACATTGAGCTCCCATGGCCAATGATTAATTTCCATCAATTAACTAAAACAATAAGAGTTAAATGATGAAGCCTGGGATTCAAGTACTTACTATAGTAAGTCGCCACAAACGGTGTACCTCGAATGCGAGAGCCCCTAGTGGTCTACCGGGAAAATATACGAGTCAAATGGAGAATTTGATGTCAGGACGGTACGTTGGCCATAGTAGCTCAATGGGTTAGAGCGACTGGACGGAAACCAGGAGATCCGTGGTTCAAATCCTGGCCATGGCATAGAATTTTTCCTGTTGACTCTATCTATATGTAATCACTTTGATTTGAAAAGAAGTTCAACTATTTATTCATTGAATAGAAAATCGACCCTTTAGACTTCCACCTGAGACCAGCTCTAAGATTAGTAAAGTCCATGCATTGGTTGTAGTATCTACAAGGTGCATCGGGAGAATTTGTTGCAATCTAAAACATCGAACTCGGAAGTTTGAGATCTGGACATCTTCTCAAACCGGTGCATCAGTTGCATCTCATCTCGCCACGAGGAGGTAGGTGCATCCCAAAGACATTGGATCCCGTTCCGGTGCCCAAAACTGGGGTTTCAAGATAATCCATGCTGAGGTCATCTTCTCAGCATTCCGTTTGAATTCCATTCCACGTGGTTATTGTTTCTTTGAGTGCTACTAGTTATAATAAATTTTAAAAAATTGAATCTTTCTTTAAGTAAAATAATTTCAAATCATACTGGAGTTTATCAAAAGGTATTATACACATAAAAGACTGAAATGAAATTTCACTCTATAGAAATGAACACTTATTATTTTCATTATATATCGCGGAAAGTTAATGATTAAAGAACCTGGTTTTAAATCATCATTAAGAGAGGACTAACAGTTCATCATAAAAATAACCTGTTACATATCATGTGAATCCTTCACTAGGAATTCCGTTGGAAAGGAAGCTAGCACGATGTTCACACTTGTACGTGCTTGGAAGTATGCTCCCTGCTGAATGTCGGGCCTGTGGATCAAAAAGTGGGCGCGGCGTATAGCTGGAAAGGTTCGAAAACCACTTTATACCATGTAGGAAACACACTATGATGCCACGCATTATAAGGGAGAATGTCCATCTCCGAAGGCCAGCTATCTGCATTGCATATAGAAATGAAACATGCAATCTTTGGTCTTAAAGTTTCTTAACATATATTTATAAGGCAGAATATTTGCCATCGCAATAAAATGAGGAAAAATAGGGAGAAATCAGTTCAGGTACTTCCTTAACAGGGTTCACTTTCTTTTTTTAAGATTTTGCTCTCTTTTTGACAATGATACAAGTTGTCCTCAAGACATTCCATCCGACAAGACAATTGAATATCTCCAATTACTCCACAAACTGCGTAAAAGTTCAACTTTTACACAAGTTTTTCTCAGTGGATAGCACTATGCCGTTACATCACTGAAATAAAAGTATTTTATTCATATTTTAAAGGAAAGTATTTTGAAACCAGCGAAGACGAAAGAAGACCAAAGACCAGAGCAAACCAAATTGGAGCGGAACCGGTTGAAAAGTATAAAGCCGTTATGTAGAAGTACGAGGGCTGTTCAATAAATAATGATCACCTATTTTTGACAACGTACCTTTACTTATCCTCATAATTTTGATGATCCTTCTCAAAATACTCTCCCCTGAATGCGATGCACTTGTCCCAGCGTTTCTGCCAGTCTTCAAAGACATGCTGGAAACCATTTTTGACAGATCCTTCAAAATCGCCTTCGCAGCTTCACCACTGCTTCTGAAGATGGCTAAGGCCCATGAAGGTGTTTCTTCAAGTTAGGGAATAGAAAAAATAACATGGGGCTAAATCCGGACTATAGGGCGAGTGATGGACGCACTTCACGTTGGATTTTTGCAAGATATTCAGCAACAACATTGGCAATATGCGGCCGCGCATTATCGTGGTGCAGCATCCACCCTACTTCACGGAAATGTGGTCTTTTGAGCCTGATATGGACTTGCAATATTTTCGGGACACCTCTGTAGTACTGTCGAGCTACTGATGTGTGTGCAGGTACAGCATGCTGATAAATCATTCCATGAATATCAAAGAATGAGATGACCATAACTTTCCCAGCAGAAGCAACCACTTTTGCTTTTTTGGGTGTTGGTGATGAAGGTGATTTCCACGCTGAGCTTTTCTGTTTGCTCTCAGGATCAAAATGATGTAGCCAAGTTTCATCAGCAGTGATTACGTTTGAAAAAAACTCCGGATCTTCCTCTAACATAAACTTTAACTGCATGTTACCTCCATTGCAGCGGTGGGTGATACTGAACATGTCTGAACTTTCCTGGTTCTCACAGGCAGGAACCAGGTGTACCAACAATAAAACCACTACGGCGTATTTGTTTCATATTACGCTAACAGAATATAATAAGATTGAATTTTAGTGCGAAAAATTATGACCGTAAAAAATTATGATCATTCTTTATTGAACAGCCCTCGTAAAATAAAGTATTTTGAAATTATAGTAATCCATACATTGCCAAACTTCCTACCCGCGGTTTAAATGAGTAGACGTTCATGGTGTAAAATGATGTCATAATTTGTTTTCCATGTGCAGGAAGAGTATGTGTTGTGATCACTCCAATAACGACAGCACTTCTGCTTATACGTTCGTTGTAGCTTAACAAAAAGGAAGGGCGAGCCAATTGGAACACAACTGAGCAGGGGTGCCTATCAGCCACTTACAAATGGTAGGACGGGGCTTCATTTTAGTGCACGTTTTACATACAGCTGGGATGATGCCAAGAAGTTTACAGGTGTGAGCATAGTGATAGCTCCCTGTATATAATACGTTTACAACACAGAATTAAAAGAGCCCTAAATATTATATTATTAATTGATAGATAACAGCTTTTCCAATGGCTCTTGCTAGATTTCTACAACTTGAGAATTTAAAGCTACTCTTTGGACCGTTTACTTTATAATGTGAACTTATAGTCGAATCAGAAGGAACGATCGTGATAGCTGTGTTAGGCTTAGTCTTTCTGTTCGGAAGAAAAAAACGTCACGATATAAACATTTTTTATACTTTTCACAAAGAAGTTTTAAAACAGCATAGTTTGTATATTATTGAGTAACATAAAACATAAATAAATTTGAAGTTAAATGAGCATTTTGATGTTCGTTGAAGTGAAAGACCACGTAATAATGTACATAAACAACAAGCTTCTTTACATCTGGAGTGATGGAATTTCAGGCATATAAGTTGTGTTTATTCTATGTAAAACCGTCTCCAACAAAATAAGGACAACGCTATTTCACTGCCACAAACATAAAAAGTAATGCCAAAATCATATTTTTTATCTTTATTTACGCTTTTATTTTTGTCAAGCTGCAACAGTAAAAGGATTAGAGTACAACATAGGTTATTCGTGAATAACTTATATCCTCAACTGCAAATTTAAAGGCTGTAAAAATAAAAGTATATTGTCGCGAGCCCGTTATCTACGATCGTGCTGCTTGTTTGCACAAAGGAACTGATAGGCGGGCAGTGTGTAAACAAAGAGCCGTCAGATAAATATGGCACGCATATAAAGGTCTGCCGAAACAAAAAAAAAACTGAGATAAATGTAAATTTCTAGGGACTTCTTGACTGATGGAGATTATTCGGTTTCTGACTTATCTTAGAACAGTCTAGAAATTATGTGTGAGGTATTTAAGAGGGCGACGACTCGTCAAGAAGGAGTCTTAAGTAGTAAACAGCTGTGAAGTGTTGGAACGAAAGCTGATGTAAACAAGTGTAATCAGAACACTGTTTGTGTGGTCATCGACCGTGGTAGATTCTGTTGCGTATGTGATGTAATGTTGTTACGTGAGAATTGAACAGTGTAGTTCTACGGAAATAAAGAACATTTGGAATTTCGGCAAATTGGACTTTGAATTCTACGAACCCACAGAGTCACAATATGTACACAAATATAAAACCACTATATTGTCCCTTTTTACCTTCCCTACTGCGTATAATAAGTAGGGGCTGTATTACAGTCCACCCAAAAATTTGATATCAAGATTTTGCCAGAAATATATAATTTGAAACTCTCAAAAGAACACTCCCAGAATAAAGCAGGTTATCAGTGTATTTTGTGTGAGAGAGAGTGTGTGAGTCTGAGTGTGTGTGTATGTGTGTGTGAACAGCAAAACTGAAATATGAATAGTCAATTACATGCCAAATTTGTATTTAAGTTCAGCATATTCCAGTAACGCGACATGAAGATTTTCAACATAATTCCCGTACCCCAGACTAATCTGTACATGGAATATTTAATGACAATTTTATTTTATCAGAAATGGCGGAGGATTTTAATAAAATTGTGGTGATATTTTATCATGAAAAATGAAATGTAGGATTATTTTGAACTTTTTGGAATGTCCTCAGCGTCTCTCTTCAGTCTGGATGACGTTTGCATAATGTAAGGTCTAAGTGATCAGACAAAAACTACCACACAAAAGATTTAAATATCATTAAAAACAGTTAGCCAAATATTTATCAAGTAGAAAGTCTTTATTCGTCTTTTTTATGTTCTGGTTACACTAAGAGAATAAAATTTCAATGACTTCACACAAGACTAGCTTTAACCTAATGGTTATCTTTATTAATATGAGAGTTCCAAGAAATAACCATTTGTAAGATTAGTTTGTACAAGGGTGAACAGGGAAACATGTGAGTGCATAGATCATATATTTTAACTTTACTATCACGCTGAGATTCAAATTGTTCTTTGTAAAATTACAATGTTATGTGATGATTTATAAGTGTCTTGCCTCTCATGTATGGATTTTAAGAGTCCTTTAAAAGCAATAAAGTAATATCAATAACAAAGAATCATAAGAAAATATACTGGAAACGTTCATGTCTAATAAACGAAAGTAATTATATTATGTCATAAATGAACAGTCAGACTTTATGGTTAATGAAAATTTTCACTTACCAGCTTTATCTCAAGACATTTACACATCACCTAGCTAAATGTCAAAAAGTAAAATAATAATAAAAGCGTTGAATTAAAGTAAAAGAAAATTAAAATTAAAATCAGGGATGAATATTAAGGCAGAAGAAGCCATGAGAGAAGAAATTATTACAGACTTAAAAGTATTTTGTAAAGGCAAAATCAAGAGATAGTGATATCCGTCCTTCAAATTCTGACTATGACAGCAAATTACTTATTCTATATTTCCAACCTTATCCTTATCCGTGGTTTGCTTAAACAACAATTCATATAACAGAAGAACATTACTTCGAAAAAAAATCAAAATATACACATTTTATAGTGCCTATAGGAAAATAATCACAACATTAAATAATAAATATAAGAAAAAAGCACCTGATGTTCTGTTAAACTAAATACGTGATTATGCAAAATAGGTTCATAAAAAGCAAAAGCCACTTTTGTTGTTGATTTTGATTTTTAAAACCAATATATATTCTAACGATTTTAATCAGTATAAACATAAATGAAACTGCTTCTAAGCTCGAATGGTCACTTCTCAATCCAGAGGTCTCGGTTGTGATTCTCGGTGGGAAATTGTTCTGTGCTCCCGAAGTGTTTCAGAAATGGGAATCTGGGACTGAATATGTATTTAATAGTAAAGTTCATGTTCAACTAGGAGATATACACAGCTGTTTCTTACGTAAATCCCAGAAAAACCCACAAAAATCAAAAGGCACTACATAAATTAATCAATAAAATCTTAGAAAACCCATGCAGGGTAAAAGAATAAGCGATGTGGAACAGACCTAAGAAATGATAACATTATAAAAGAGGAACAGCTGAGTTACGAAACAAGCCAGATGCCTACTCCTTCACACCAAATGGGAATTTTAACCTCAAAGCTTTTACTTTCCGCTGTGACAACACAAAAGCTCTAAGTTATTACTTATGGTTAGTGTGAAGAAAGCCAACAATTTATAATTCCTGCAACGCTTTGTGGAATATCTCCTATACGTGACCAGCATAACCTTAGAAACAATCGTCTTCTTCATGACGCACGTGTGATCTACACGTGACCAGGACACGGCTACATACGAATTATTCATTTTGGTCAAAATGGCTAATTTATTAATTGGTACCCACATCTTCTTTCTGTTCCTGCAACGCTCTTTAATCGATACTATAAAATCGGGACCATAGCCGGCCGTCATTTATTTAGACATTTTGGTTTTATTAATTAATTTCCCTGTAATATGAGCGTCTAATAGTTTTATAATTGTTAATTCAATAGTTTCTTCGGGAAAATAATTGTTTTAATAATTTCCTATGTCTACTTAGGATAATTATGTTTTTCCATTCTACCATAATGTTATTTTCAATGAATTGTAAGGCATACACAAAAATAGTTTACTCTCTTCTAGGATATTCTTCTCTTTTCTTCTTCTACTTTAATTCAGAGGTGCTGAAACTGCTTTCCTTTCTCGAAAATAAAGAGCACACAACGGATGTGAAGCCAACCACATAGTAGCATTAGAATACAAAATGAGGTCAGGTCGACCGCTGGACAGTTGCTTTGCAGTGTAGGGAGTCCAAGTGTAATTGCAGGTGATCCTTCGGTAAGCGTACTGTAATTTATAGAGCATGTGTCACTTACCACCCAGCAGGAAATGATTAGAGGCCAACTATGTTAATTTGCTTAAACTGTTATTCCCATTCTATTCAGAAAATCTGCATTGCTCAAGACTATCCATAATACTATGATGAGTAACTATTGCAATGTCCTACATTAAAAACCAGCTTGACTAGAAAGCGGTGCAAAATGGGATTTGTTAGAAATATACCGCGCGAAAGGTCAGTCCAAGCCGAATGACATGCTTGCTAGCTAGTTTCTTCGACAGACGAATCATGACAATTCTTTTGCTGAATATAGCAGCAAAATATACTTAGGTCAAATTCAATCATAAAAAGGGAAATGCTAATATTTATTCAAAATTTGTATATCCATTGTGAAGAAAAATAGTATATTTCACTAAATCTCTTTTATACTTTTGGACACAAAATAAACTAAATAGACAACTTGGGAACAAGGAAAACATTCTCTTCGCAAATTCTACCAAACAACTAATCAATTGTGTCTAGTGTGATCACTGTAAGGTGTTTGTACCATTATGCATACACTTTAGAAGAATACTTAATGGAAAGTTTTGTAATTTGACTGCTGCTTTGTTCTGTATTACAGTAATTCATTGTAAACAGTTTTTTCCTTCTCTACTACGTTTATTAAGCACAGAACGTTATTGCATTCCATTCAATACTTTTATATCAAATTTCATCAGAAATATATCTTTTGTGACCCTCAGAATAAAAATTAAATCATTTTTTAAAAAGCTTCAGTATGTGTGAATTTGTAAACAACACAACTCAGAAAGAGAGTCAATATAATGCTAAATTCAGCAAAGTTTCAAATTTCCCACCTAAAATATGCAAACATCATTTAACATTTTGAATTTTTTTAAAAATGGCTCAAAAAATTTTCATTAAAATACAAATGTAATGTGTATCTTGGGTTTTCTTACAAGCTCTTCATAAGCTCTGTTCATTCTGGATGTCTTTTGCATAAATAGTAAAGGTTAGATCTCGTTATAGCACACGAACTGTTGTACTTATGTTTGTGGAATGAACCATTTGGGAGAAATTTCTTCTTATCTATCTAAATTTTTCAGTACTTAAACTTTATGAAATGGGAAGTTGTAACTCAACTTTTTATCTCTTGGCCATTAAAGGAGAACAAATTTCAAAGAAAACATATAGCAACTATGTCTTTAAAGATACGATATAATTTAAAGCCTAATATATTAACTATTTTTCTTTGCACCCTCAGGAAAATTAGTAATAACATAATATTGCAGATGATTATTTTAAATAACCTGAAGGAGGCAGAGGAATAAACGTTTGTAAGAATGAATCTACAAGAGTATAAAATCTGGTGTGAGTGCAACATATACTTTGTTTTCTTTGGAAAATAAATTTATAATTATACTATGATAAATTTTAAGGATTTCCTCACTCATCCAGAAAATGCAGGTTAAAATTGGCCTAGATAGAAAATGTCAGGAAAAATTAAAAAATATATATTACGAGGTTGGGTCAAAAAGTAATGCCTCCTATTTCTTTCTCTTTTAATTGCCAAGAAAATTGAATCCATTTTACATAGCTTGAAAGCTACAACATTGACGATTAATTTGTCACTATTTAATATAATCTCCGTACTTTTCCACAGTTTTAGTCCACCTTTTAACTAGGGCATGTATTCCAGTGTGGTAAAACACACGGTCTTGCTTCCTAAGCCATTGACGCGCGGACGTATTCACAGCCTCCTCACCTTCAAAATGAATCCCACGATGAGCTTCCTTTAGTGGCCCGAACAGATGGAAGTCTGATTGTGCCATGTCAGGGCTGTATGGAGGGTGAGGTAAGACTTGGCACCCCAATTTCTCAATTTCTGAAGTGGTGTAACGGTTGGTGTGTGGTCTTGCATTGTCATGCAAAAGAAGAACATCCGCCATAGTTTTTGTTGGGCGAACTCGGCGAAGATGTGCTTTCAGCTTTTTGAGAGTTCTGGCGTATTGGAAAAAATTTATTGTGCATCCCTGCTCAAAAAAATCAATCATAAGCACACCCTCTGCATCCCAAAACATTGTCGCCATAACTTTCCCTGCCGACCGCTGAGTTTTGAATTTTTTTTTCCTTCGGTGACGTTGTGTGATGCCATTCCATTGACTGCCTCTTTGATTCAATTTCAAAAAAATTAACCCATGTTTCGTCTCCAGCAACAATTTTTTCCATAAACTCCTCTCCCTCCAAATTGAAGCGCTGCAAGTGTTTGGAGGCTATTACTTTCCTTGTTTCTTTGTTTTGGGCGGTTAACATTCTTGGTATCCAACGTGAATAAACTTTTGAGTAACCCAGTTGTTGAATAATCGTCATCACACTGCTTTTACAGAGGGAGCTAATGCGACACATATCACCTTTTGTTACCCGGCGATCACCACGAATGATGTCATAGACTCGCTGAATGTTGTATGGAGTCACTGCAGTCACCGACCTGCCACTTCGATTTTCATCTGCCAATGGTGTTTGCCCTTCGGCTTCGTTACAGCGACGAACTCATCGTCTAACAGTGCTGACATCCACCGTTGCATCACCATACACATTTTTAGCCTTTCGTGAATGCGAATTGGCGTTTCACCTTCCGTAGTGTAAAATTCAATTACAGAACGCTGTCTAATACGAATGTCGATGTCAGCCATTTTGCAAGAGGATGCAGTGCTGCCACCTGTTGACTTACGAAGTTACTACTGCAGAGGATTGGAGAAGAAGTTTTGAGGAATTGCACCAAATTCAAAGTTTTCACATAACTTACTTATTTAAGGGAAAAAATAGGAGGAATTACTTGTTGACCCACCCTCGTATCTTGTTACGAGGACCTCGAAAACGATGACTTACTGTATACAGCTGTATGTTCCGGAAGAGAGCAATAAATTACGCAGAAATCAGAGACGAAAGCTGAAACACCTTTTTCTAGTCATGGAGACATATATTTTAATACAGGGGTAATAAGGTAGGCGTTGCAGGTGTGAATTTACCCTTCCTCGTTTCTAGACGCAGCCAGACTGAACCAACTAAACCGGTTATAGTAGCGTGCCGTCTTGTCAGTAGTGGATTCTCTTTGCAACATGAGCAAGCAACAAATGTTTCATCGGAGTTGGCAGAACAAGCATTTTCTCTTCATTATCGTAAAGCACAGTGTTTGATATATCCTACTAATATTGAATACATTACGAACTTCTCCCTAAGGAGTCATTCAATGCGCCTCATGCTGAAGCCTATAACGAAGACAAATCGTCAGAACATTTTTCAGCGAGAAGCACTCTGTGAAATCATCCACTGTGAATAAATTTGTCTTTCTTTGTTAAAAGTGTAAATCTAATTACACCTCATGTGCTGTTTCAAAATTTTTCACAATCTGAGACTCGAAATATTTAGAGATACCATAATACTGCCAGGTAAGATTAAGCAGAGACAAGATTTGCTTGGAACACTGGAGCTGCGGAAAGAAATTCACATTTTCATAACAACAAAGTAATTGCCGCTCCGGAACTTAAAGATGAAATTTCTTATTTGTAATTTTCCTTATCTAGGTGACTTGACTTTTTACCTCAGTGAATTTAACCTCAGTTTACAAAGTAAACAGTATATATTTATACGTTTACAGATTGTTTGAAAGAATTTATGGAGAAATTAAAAATGTGCCGAAGCCAAATAGAATAGAACGTATTCTCAATTTTACATCTTTAAAATCGATTGTGAAAGGTTTAGTGCACAATATGAAACAAAACTAAATCACTGTATTATAGGAGCCATTTAGAAGTGTTCTGAGTGTAATTTTAGGCCTGGAATAGGGTTTCAATCTGTTCTACTCTTAAGTTGCTCTATTTGTAGCCGGATATTGAAACACTAATATTTAGAAAGAGACCAGAAAGGATAGCAATTGTATAAATTAAGGGAGTGTCGCTATTATGACACATCTGTCTATCAATGTACATTGTAAACAATTCCAATGACCTTTTCAGATAAACTGTGTTGTTCCTCTTTGAGAATACAGTATATGTAGAAACCATGTAAATGTCTTTAGCAGAATAAGGGAAATAATTAACACTGCATACTACTATTGGATAACAAAACAAAATAAAGGTAATAAATATGTTAATTCTACAGAACTTCTTTTGTCAGCTTAAGGTTTGGCTAAAATCAGAATAGTGGTAAGAAGGTGGTTTCTCACACTGTGCCAATATGAGTTCTCTAGCATTATTGTTAAGTTCTTCACTAATGTTCTCTATTGTCACTAACCCTGTTTTCTCGGTCAGGGTGAGTTACCTGGATAAGGTTTTTTCCGGGGTTTTCCCTTATCTTTACAGACGAATGTCGGATAGCTCTAAGCTCCATGGACCCTGGACACATTTGAGCATCATTTCACCCATTTCATTCACCGTCCGATATGACTTAAGGAGTTGGAGGACGTAAAATTACAAAAAAAAAAAAAAAAATAACCCTGTTTGTGCTATCCTAGCCAAACCCTGCGTTCAAAGGTATTCATTTGATTACGCCCCTAAGACCTTTCATCCATTACCCGAATGACACCACTGTGACACACGTCACCTGTTTGTTTACGTGTCAGATAGAAGGGAAAAGGAAGGGGTGCCTGTAGGGGTAAAGCATTTCGCACTTCGTGTGCTCATTTTACCGGCCCTGTTTTAATAGAAAGGTAAAGATGTAAAATCGATAATCCTGCAATATAAACCAGGATTGATTAAATTAATTTCTTACATGAGATACCAAATATACAATAGCACTACGTAACTAAGTAACGTGTAAGGAATAAACGAATGACTTCCCCTTGACTCTAAGTATGATTAGTACATTTGAATCAGAATGACTCGGAAGTTGCGTTATTGTCACTTGAAAAATCAGAAGTTCGCAATTACTTTTTAGTTTACTCATTATAAATTTAAAATTACAATTAAAAATGAATAAATTCCTGGACTGCTATATACGAATGACTTAATGGTAGGATCTATAGCGATAGTAGGATTGCAGAAGGCAATAAATGAAATTCAGAAATTTTGTGAAGAGTGGGGAATAAAAATAAACATAAATAAGTCGAAAGTTGGGAGTTAAACTATAAAAGATGAAAAGTGGGTACTAAATGGCAAAAGGGTAGAAGTGGTCAATGAATTTGAATACTTAGGAGTAAGTTTGAATAACAATGGAAAGTGGGGAGCACACAGGAGAAAAATTGAAGCAAAAGGAAGGGTGGTAATGAATGGAATAAAAATATGCCAATATAAACTATATATGACAACCAAGTGGTTAGAAAGAATGTACGAAGCACTAGTTGAATCCAAAATGTTGTATACAGTGGAGATCTGGGGGAGGGGCACATAGGTAAACAAAACGGTGGACCAACACTACAGAAGGTTTTGTAAAGAGCTACTAGGCTTACCAAGCTCAGCACCTAGGGAAGTAGCTTTAGTGGAGTTAGGAAAGACAAGAAGAAATGGAATAATAATGGAAAGAATAATAAAATTTTGGTATAGGTGTGTAGTTAAAGAATAAAGGGAAATTATGAAATTATGCATGAGACAGCAAAAAGGATTCGAGAACTCAAATAGTTGGGTAGGCAAAGATAGGAGGAATTATGGATAAAATAGGAATGGGAGATATAGAGAGATTAGAGGAAAGGAATACATGTGATGTGGGTAAATTATTAAAATGCAGAATAGAAGATATAGAAAGACAGGAAATATGGGGAAGTATAGAAAATATGAAATCATTACAATTTTACAAGCAAATAAAAAGAAATTGGAGACGAAAGGCATATGTAGATTACTGCAATAGGCAAGAGATAGAAGGGTTAGCATAGATGAGAACATGAATAATATTTCTAAGAGGTATAAGAGTTAGAGAAAAGGGAATTTGTAAATTGTGTGGAGGAAAAGAAAGCATAGAATACTATGTAACAGAGTGCGAGGAGGTTGAAATATGGAGGAAAATGGTTTGGAAAGAAAAATGGGAGGAAGTAGAGAAGAGGATAGTAGCTATAAAAATGTTAACGGACAGGAAGGAAAAGAAGGTAAGAAGTATTGGTGAGTTCTTTCAGAAAGTAAAAGCAAAATGGGCCAGAAATGTAAAAAATGTAAGAAAGGAAGAGGATGGGGAAGAAAGGGACTAATTAAGTAATCAAGGAGGTATGGAGGTTAAGAGCTACCTGGCAGAGCAAAAGAACAGGGTGTTATGCAAGCTAAGGTAGCAACAAGGAAAAGATAAATAAATGTAGCCAAAAGTTTAAATTGTAAAATTTTGGAATATGAATTATAAAAATATCATATCATATTAAAAATGTCAAATTCACTTCGTTTATTAATATCTGTGACGCCTAAGTACTCAACTCCTGTATGTTTTCATGATAGCGGTAACATCAGGAAACGCTAACGAGACTTTAACAATAAAAGTTTCTTAAAAATCAGTGGCAAAACTGCAAAAAATGCTAAAAGGCACGCTTCAGCTGATATATTCTTTGTAAGTGTTACATTACATAAGAGACAATATGCTATTATAATTAAAAGATGGTATTAAATAACTTCGTAATATTGGCAATTAGAACAGTAAGATTTATAAAAAGTGCGTATATAGATATTATTTCATTATTCACAGATATTATTTAATGTAGTGAATAGAACGAAACATTAGCAGTTACTTAATAAACCGATATTGCTACTTGAAAGGCAACGTATGTGCAATTTCACCCGATAACTTTGTCATTACAACAGTGTATTTCATTACTCTGCAGAAATTATTTCCCTGCAGCTAACGCTCTCTATTGATGCAGCTATATCTTAGATCAGGTGAGTTTAGATAAATAATTTCTTTCTTCCTAAATTATCTCCAGTAATAAACTACATACCCATAGAATTAAAATCAACCGGCCTATTCCATAGAATATTTATAAAAAAATAGTTTTGAGTGTTAATAATTCTACGTCGCTATTTAAACTGAAAATGTTTCATCTGTAACACGTTTACTATTATTACTTTTTCGTGCAACACCGTAGAACACAGGTGTGGTAGCGAAATTCAATTTCCTGTTTTCTAGGCCATAAAATTCCAACTGCAAACGACAAATATTACACGTACTCCACATAAAACGTCGCTTTACCTTAGTTCTTGTCTAGAAAGATAATTGCAAACTGAGAACGAATGAGAGATCCCAGACTTTGTAAACTTTTCAATGTGTTAATGCCTCCGTTGAGAGAAAGTAAAAGTTCAATGGCTGCAGACACGCGAAAACGAAAACTGAAGTATTGATAGTAAAAGAAATAACGTTTTTTTAACTACTAATCCTAATATAAAATAACAAAAATACTGATACTGAATTTATTACATGTGTTAAATACTAGTACAAACATGTTATATCTATGGATAAATGTAGTTGTGCTTCAACGCATCTTAGGGATAGTGTAAAAGTGAACCATAAGAACGATGACAAAAGTTGTGTATAAACATGTTTTCTCCACACAACTCCACGACTCCAAACCTCTCTACCATCGTTTAAATACTAATTTGAAAGAAATCAATGTATGTCTCCGAAAAACAATTCCATATAAAACTCCAAACGAAACGCCATGGCAAATAGCTCGTCCAAAAATTGTTACAATTTTAATGGAAAATCAAGAAAGGGAAGCTAACGCATTTATAAAACTCTCTTCAATTAAACATTAGATAAATTCAAAGACTTCAACAAGCTTTATACTGATGGGTCCCGTGCTTCAAGTGGTACCAGATATGCAGTTGCATACAATGACAATGTGATCAAATATGAACTAAATGATATAAGTGGATCTTCTTTTGTGAAGCTTTTTGAAATTAGGAAGGCCTTAGAAATAATTAAAAATTCCAGTGAATTAAAATTTCTGATTTGTTCAGATTCACGAATTGTAATTGAAAGTATTGTTACATGATGGTTTTGGGAGGTTAATAGGAATTGCGAGAGGTGTAAAGGTATAGGGTTTGGAACACGGTGCCGAGATCATATTGTAACGCGAGCGCTGGAACACCCTGTAAAGCAGCTGAGAGCGGGAGACAGGGAAGGTTCGGTTAGCCACGCCCTCGCCTCGTTTGTCTTATAGTGGTGACAGGGACGACTGGGGAAAGAAACATAATTGTGCGGTCTGTTTCTCCTTCACCTGTGTTCCAGAAATTACGGGATCGTTCATCATCTGGAAACGTCGAGAAGACGGCGAGATGCCTATAAAAAGGGCTGCAGCTAGTCAGTCAGTCAGTCAGTCAGTCAGTTGGTTAGTGTGTGAGTGAGGACAGTTCTTGGTGTAAGAAGGCAGTGTTAGTCAGTGACGTGTTAATGAACGAAAGGATTGTGCAACGGAAGGCTGTACGTAACTGGTATGTGCATCGGAGTTTATGTAATCGCGAGGACAAGTGAAATTGTAACGGACGGACTGGTGAATTGTAACTGTGTGCAGCACGAAATTCTGTGTAATTGGCAAGTGTTAAACTGTAAGTCGGTGGAAATAAAGCACATTTTGGAGTGGTGTAATTGGACTTTTTATTTCACGAACCCACAAAGTCACACTGGTGTCAGGAAGCGGGAAGATAACATCACCGAACATTACAACCATGGACGCGGCATTGGAAAAATTTTTGGAGAAGATGATGGAAATGAAGGCCGAACTAACCTCGGAAATGAAAGTGGCAAATGAAAACCTCGCTGCAAAAATAGAAGCGGCAAGTAACAACATCACCGCAGAATTGAAACAAGTGAAGACGGCCAACGACAACATCACCGCGGAACTGAAACAAATGAAGACGGCCAACGACATCACCGAGAAGATGGAAGAAATGAAGGCCTAATTAACAGCGAAGACGGAAACGGCTAACAACAACTTGGCCACGACAATGACCTCAAAGATGGCCGAACTGACAACGGAGATGAGGGCGGCGAACGAGGCTCTCGCCGCAAAGTTTGAGGAACGTTTGGCCGGCGTGAGGGATGACGTCGCGAACCTGGGCAAGCGGAAGGGTCAAGTAGACGACCGCCTTAATGATTTAGAGGAAAAGGCCGACAACATCGCAAAACCCCTCACCCGCCTGACGGAGGAAAACCGGCCTTATGTGTGGACGGAGGACGCCGAAGACGCTTTCCAGCACCCGAAGGGGACCCTGTGCAGTGCTCCAATTTTGGGTTTCCCACAACCGGGTGGCGCCTTCATTGTGGACACCGACGCTAGCGACCATTACATTGGAGGTGTCCTACCGCAGATCCAGGACGGCCATGAGCGCACAAGAGTGGAAGAGAAGGAGCGTGCCGCAGCAGTCCGAGTAGTTGTGGCAGTGCCTGCTGAAGGCTGGGATAGCGCAGGCCTGAGGAGGGAGCAGCTGGCGGACGCAGACTTGGGGCCACTCTTGAGGGAAGTGGACGCAGGGACGAGACCAACCTGGGAGGACAACGCACCGAGGAGCGCCACCTACAAGTCGCACTGGGCCCAATGGGACTCGTTGAAGACCAGAGAGGGCGTGCTGTTCCGGGTATGGGAGTCACCCGTTGGGAAGGCGCAGAGAGAACAGTTGGTACTTCCCCGGAGCAAGGTCCCGGAAGTCTTGGAGGAAGTGCACGCCGGTACTTCAGGAGGACACCTGGGAGCGAACCGAATGATTCACAAACTACGGCAGCGCTACTTCTGGCTGAGACTCCGAGCAGATGCTGGTGGTACACCTGGACCGCCTCGCACGCTACGATGGGGCTGTTCGGGGCGAACAGCTTTGAGGAGGGAGCAGTGTAACGCGAGCGCTGGAACACCCTGTAAAGCAGCTGAGAGCGGGAGACAGGGAAGGTTCGGTTAGCCACGCCCTCGCCTCGTTTGTCTTATAGTGGTGACAGGGACGACTGGGGAAAGAAACATAATTGTGCGGTCTGTATCTCCTTCACCTGTGTTCCAGAAATTACGGGATCGTTCATCATCTGGAAACGTCGAGAAGACGGCGAGATGCCTATAAAAAGGGCTGCAGCTAGTCAGTCAGTCAGTCAGTTGGTTAGTGTGTGAGTGAGGACAGTTCTTGGTGTAAGAAGGCAGTGTTAGTCAGTGACGTGTTAATGAACGAAAGGATTGTGCAACGGAAGACTGTACGTAACTGGTATGTGCATCGGAGTTTATGTAATCGTGAGGACAAGTGAAATTGTAACGGACGGACTGGTGAATTGTAACTGTGTGCAGCACGAAATTCTGTGTAATTGGCAAGTGTTAAACTGTAAGTCGGTGGAAATAAGGCACATTTTGGAGTGGTGTAATTGGACTTTTTATTTCACGAACCCACAAAGTCACAATATGCTACATGACAAAAGTACAAGGTGTTGTAGGGGTTTAAAAGGTAAGAGGTTTTAACCTTTAACCGCATTTAACTGGGAGCGTAGCTATGGATAAGGTAGAGCAGAGAAAAAATTTACTTCAAAATGAACTAAGTAACTGTATTTCAGAGATGCCTAGCGTTTCTACAGGGCACTGACTTGATCTGGATGAGACCCGAGGCGCTTTGGTAACATTTAAATACATAATAACATAATGCAACTATACCTTTAGAGATGCGTTGTTTGTATGGCTGAACCTTGTGCAACTGGCAAGAGATGTACGGTCCGGTGAACCCTGCTGACGATCTTACTCTTAGTAGCACTTTTAAATAAACTCTTGTTAATGTTTATAGAGACCATCAGCAAGTCCCCTCTCAAATGTCTCTGTCAAGTCCCACGGGTGCTAAATCAACCAAGCTTAAATAGGGGCCCTACCCAAAAGCCAACTCAGCAATTCCCACGCTATCAATTTCCTCCCAACTATTGCACCATATTGTGAAATCATTGTTTACATCATTGAGAACATGTTTAGACCTGTTACTGACCATCTAAGCATTATTTCCCTTGATCAGCAGGTTGTGTGATTCACCAGACCAAAGTACATGTTTTGCCAGTCAGCAGAATTTAAGCTTGATCATCAACAAACGGCTTTGCCCAAACTTAAGGCACCGGAAATAAATGTTACATAATAATGATTATAGTAATTTCCAGATCTTGCTCAGCCTATACATGCAACAGTATCCTAAACCATGCAGACAAAGAACCGATAATTGGAGAAATCAAGCAGCTTTGTAACATAATTTATGGCAGCAAACCAGTTATCTTTGTGTGGATGCCATCCCCCACTGGCAATATTGGCTGACAAAGAACCAAGGAAGCTACAACACTCACCAGTCACACGGAAAATCCACGTTTCTCACACCGATCTTAAAACACATCTCAGCATCTTAAACAAGAATTTGTGGAATACTGAATGGTTAAGAAACTTCCCCAATAACCTTTCAGAAATCAGAAACTCAGTTTTCAGCGACAATCAAATCTACCTAAAGAACAGAAAGGACCAGATAATCTATACCCAGTTACGAATTGGCCATTCGAAACTGTCACATGAACACCTCCTAAATAAAAGTCGAGCCAATTTGTGTAACTATTGTAGTGTAATATTTACAACAAAACATATATTTAAATGTAAATATTTATAACCTTACAGACAAAAATGAAAATTTTCTTCACAACAAAATAAAGAACTGAACTCCGCATCTGTTCTCAAGATATTCAATTTATACATAGCATTAAACTACCAAAGTCATTATGAGTTTTACAATGTATATATATGTGTGTGTGAGTGTATGTGTGTATCTCTGTGTGTGTGTGTGTGTGTGTGTGTGTGTGTGTGTGTGTGTGTGTGTGTGTGTGTGTGTGTGTGTGTGTGTGTTAGTTTTCCTATGCCAAGATGTCCTAATAGATACTACCGTTGATTTATCAATTGTTTACCATACTGCCTTGTAATTACTGTATAATTGTTATTGTTCATGTGCTGTTTCCAATATATTGGTATGTAAATTTTGTTTTTATATCTACATGGTCGCTCATGACCTAATTGCTCATGCGACCTAAAGTAAATAAATTTAAAAAAGTTGATACCGTATAAATGGACCGCCTATATGCAGCCCCTCTGATGTAAATCAAGTCACTTAAATGGCTCCATACGTCATAACAACAGACAATGGAGCTTGTGTGTGTGTGTGTGTGTGTGTGTGTGTGTGTGTGTGTGTGTGTGTGTGTGTGTGTGTGTGTGTGTGTGTGTGTTTAGTTTTCCTATGCCAAGATGTCCTAATAGATACTACCGTTGATTTATCAATTGTTTACCATACTGCCTTGTAATTACTGTATAATTGTTATTGTTCATGTGCTGTTTCCAATATATTGGTATGTAAATTTTGTTTTTATATCTACATGGTCGCTCATGACCTAATTGCTCATGCGACCTAAAGTAAATAAATTTAAAAAAGTTGATACCGTATAAATGGACCGCCTATATGCAGCCCCTCTGATGTAAATCAAGTCACTTAAATGGCTCCATACGTCATAACAACAGACAATGGAGCTTGTGTGTGTGTGTGTGTGTGTGTGTGTGTGTGTGTGTGTGTGTGTGTGTGTGTGTGTGTGTGTGTGTGTGTGTGTAATTTTACGTCCTCCAACGTTAAGTCATATCGGACGGTGAATGAAATGGGTGAAATGATGCTCAAATGTGCCCAGGGTCCATGGAGCTACCCGACATTCGTCTTTAAGGATAAGGGAAAATTCCGGAAAAAACATTATCCAGGTAACTCACCCTAACCGAGATTCGAACTCGGGACCTCTTGAACGTAAGGCAGACACGCTACCATCTACGCTACCGAGGCGGGCAACACAATGGAGCGTAATAATAGCTATAAGGCTGATAATAAATCATTCAGGTAAGTTTCAACTTTTCTGACCTTACATCCAAATTATTCACTCAAACGCATTATTCGATAAAAATTACAAATAATTTAATTGGAAACAAAATAATCATAATGAACAACGAACTGATTTAAAATAAACGTATATTACTCTCTTAGCAAAAAGAAGACCATTTGTAAATTTGTGCACCCAAATAATCCTCCATTGCATTACATTTGCAACCATTGAATATATTTGTACTTCAAATAAAATAGCTACAAAATTCATGTAAATAAGTTCGAGATGTGTCTTTAATAAAAAGTTATGGAAAAAAGTAACAAAGTAATAGGGTTCACGAATATCGTGGTTAAGTACGCCAACTCATTCTTCCAACTTTCCCCTTAACTGGCCGCGAAATTCTTGTGCCAAATGGAGTTTTACATTCGATAGTATTATAAAGTATTCGCCAAGTTGGCAACGCTTATTCGAATCAATAATGGATTTGTCAAATCCAGATATCCACATATCTGCTAAACAAAAGCGATAAGCTTGAAAACGAACGAATCCATCTAGAGGACAAAAAATAGGTAAAAACATAATAACCCTGGCACCTAATTACTTATGGGAGGCCCGTGTTCGATTCCCGTGGCCAACCTACCTGACACCTGACCCATTCGTTTTTAGGGGTTTTCCCGGGTCACTGGGTGAAAACTGGGTAGGTTAAATGCATCCCCAGAATTTCCTGTGCCTCCATTTCTTCCCTATTATCATTTCGCATCATCTCTCATCTGGTAGTTTCTTCCAGGGTACAAATGTCGGCCGGAGTCTCGACGGTCCATGGCAGATGATATGCTCAGAGCGAGCACTTTCTCCTCCGGCGGGACGGACTCCGATCTCCGAGCCGGTCTAGCGGGCCGATTCAGGAACGGGGCTGGAGGGAAGTCGGGTGTGCAAGCCTGCAGGGAGTCTTCCTTACTCTGGTCTCCGTACCGGCCTCGTGACTGTTTCGTGACCACTGTAGGTCGGATGACGATTGTCCTGGACCGCTAGGGAGTTTCTATCTAGTAAAATGTAAGGACCCTTTGTACTGCAGTGACTCTTTGGGGTCAACCGCCCTCTGAATCCTCTCACCTCATCCTCCCTACTTGGGGTGTCCCACCTGGACATAGGTACAAAAGATCAGTCTGGTCCAGGTATCGAATCCCCTCCGAAAAATCCAATCAAATTTCTTAAATTAGGGATAATAAGGCAGATTTTTAACATTCATCATCATACATACTACATCATTTGCAGATCAATTTAAATGCAAAAGCAGGGGAATCAATCTACTACTACATCACACTTAAGGTGCGTAAAAGGTATAGAAAAAGCGATGAGTTTTTCAAAAATATAAACGAACTAAATGGCGAATTGAAGTAACTGAAACTACAACATTTAAATTTTAAGCTATTTTAAAAATATTTCACTGAACTTCTCAAAGTGAAGGAAGAGTCACCTTGAATATACAACATTCCTTAAATATGAGTAAACTGAAAATTATAATAAATGTTTGTGATAAAACACACAAAATAAACTAATGTTTAATAATTAAATGTCATTTTCACTTTACTTAGCATTTAATTGAAGTATAATTAGCTTGTGTTACAGCAGGAATGTTTAAAACATTAGGATATATCTATTCATCCGAACCAAAGCTTCATTCACCTAAGTGAACTCTGTGAGTAACCATCTGGCATTTTCTTTACTCCAACCCACTTCCGTGAGCAAAACTAAATAAAGCGGTTTTGACAGCCCGGAGCCACAAATCGACCAGTAGCATACTGCTTTATCCATATGAAGTTGTGACGTACAGTTCGTGCAAATTCTTTACGCTCTCTATTGTTAACACGAACATATTGTGCCGCATGTATGGCAGAGGCATAGAGATAGGGGTGGAATACCTCAAAATTAAGTGCCATTTTGTACTGTTGCATCAATACTCTCACATATAAACGAAAAATATATGCTTGAGTCACCTTTGGTATTAATCGTCTTGTTTCTGATTTTTGACCAGTATTTGACATTTTACTATCATAATTCTAATTTTAATTTTTGCAAACACTGCATAATTGTTATTAAATTGAAATAATTGCAGAAACTTAATGTTTATGTGTATAATTTGCATATCTAGAGACCTAAAAGTGTTCTAACAAGCTTCACTGTATGGCAAACATTAGGTTTTCTCCGTTGCGATAAACGTGTGTTGCCAGCTTTACATTTACAGGCCACTGGAATTTGTGGTGGTTCTGCGGTGTACGAGTACACGTTTCCAGAGTGAATTTATATCAATTTTTATAAGCATTCCCTATTTAACACTGCATGGAAACTGCAGCTCTTCCTTTGGTCGCTCATTAATTTGCGTCAATCTCAAAGGTACTTTCAAGTTATAGTAAGTGTTTTTGTTGCGTGTGGGTCATAGTGTCATGTGTTAGTGCTGGGTTTCCTCTTCGTTTGTTGTTTCCTCATCTGGTCAGCTGCTATCGTTTGGGTAGAGCATGATGCGGGTACGGAGATCCCAGGGAAATGTGATGAGAGACAATACAAGAAATGATAGACCAATTGCTGCTTTTTATAATATTTTCACGTTTAATTTCTTGTTTTCATCGACGAGACTGTTTCCACTATACACGACACAGATCGAAAGCTTTAAGTATGACACTCTACCTAATGGCGCAAACTCAACTTGAGGAGATAAAGCTCACACACCTTGAGTTTCGCTGCTAGACTGAAGCTCACACTTTGGATTTCGTACATGTACTTATTTATCTCTCTATACATGTACTTATTTCTTTGTAAGAGCAAGTACGAAGACCTCCCTAAGCTTTCATATCGTTATGTCCCGTTAGGATCCTCCTTTATAAAGAGGTGTATTCTTTGCGATCAGTGGAAATCTACGTGATGGAAATTTTCTTAATTTGTTACAATGTATTACATTCACATATTGTGACTTTGTGGGTTCGTAGGAATTAAAAGTCTGAGTTGCAGATATTCCAAATGTTCTTTATTTGCGTAGAAATACACTCTGATCAATTCTCACGTAACAGCATTACGACATATACACACAGTCTACCAAAATCGATGACAATAACAAACATCAGCACTCGTTACAACAACACTCTACAGCTGTTTACTGCTTACAACTCCTCTTGGCGAGTCGTCGCCTTCTTAAATACCTCATTGATAAATTCGAGAGATTTCTGGAACAAATAAGAGAAGAACTATTCTCTGTCAATCCAGATATCACTAGAGCCTTCCAAACGTGAAACCCGATCTTTGCCGGCAAATCCTTTATCTCAGCTATCTTTATTTGCCGGCTCTTTGTGTACACTAGCCGCGCTATCGTAGATAACGGGTTCGCGACAGTATATATTACATTCACCATATATAAATCCCCTCATGCATACACTCAGTATTTACATTACCTTAAAATGTTCCCAGACATACTAATAAATAATGCCTCAAAACGCAGACTCAAATCGAACTGAATTTTATATTCGATCATATTCAAAAATAGGTTCGGATAGAATTTTTGTTGAATGGAAACACCTGCTATATTGAAGTCCATTGTTCACGCCAGCAAATAAAAACTTCTGTGGCAATGAGAGTAGCAACATTCATTATTTCTACAGTTTTGAAACTCGTCATTTGAAACTCAAACATTTTGCTGTGCTATCAATATTGTTCAAACCATTGGTATATGAATTTAAATGTCATGGCTCATTGTAAATCTTCGCTTCTTTCATTAAACCAATGTATAAATCTACATTTCACCCGCTTCTTCTGTAATAGTATAGTGAAATATAAGTTTTATGACGCATCTTATGATGCATGCATAAGTTCATGCTGCAGCATTTGGTGAAAGAACAACAAATCTTGTCAGTAGCACACAACAGGGTCACTCTTACTGCAACAAAATTAAAAAAAGGACGGTAGTACACTATTATAAAAAATCGCCAAATACAGGAACCAACAAACTAAGATTTGTATTTATATTTACACAAAGTAAGTCCGGTTTAAATATTCGAATCGATCTCGGTACATATTGAACTATGTATGGTTAACACCGATCGTAATCAGTCCTGATGTGTACTCAGATCGATGGCAATTCCCTATGAAAACATAACAGACTTTACTTTCGCCTGGCAAAAAGCTTAAATATTCCTCACCTGTGGGCACAGTACAAATACTTCAGAGTTATAGGCCTCATTATGCGTAACCGCTGTAGCACCTTATATTAAATGTTTAATACTATGTCGAAGACGACCAATAAAGGACAAGACGAAGTTCCCATTAAGCACCTTTATTGTCATCGAAATCGTTGGCGCAATGCTAACGTATAGTCATCTTCCCTTTTACACAAACATGCAACTTTGACACTCCTCTTTAATGTACCCTTGTAATGCTAGTAGTCTGACGTACACAACGATTTAACTCTCACTCGGAGCTGCACGCCGTCGCTAAACACAATTCCGATATTCGCTCGTAAACTACTTCACTGTCGGTTCCACTGCCCGCCAAATCCCTCAGGACGGAGCTTGGAGCGCATCAAGCCTTTCTGCACTACTCTGTCACATCACACAACTCGACTGACTGAATCGTGAACTGCTCCGCTGCACTGATTCCTCACCATGGAGATTCACTCGTTGACTGACACTCAAAGCTCGAAAACTAAATGCTATTCTGCACTAGGTTTCCACCGGCTCTTAATTAGTCCTGCCAGACGCGGGCAGTTCCACTAGTCGAATGTTCTCAAATTACATTCCAGAACGGTCTTGAACTGTGACATCAGCTAGTGGCTTTGTGACATCAGCTAGTGGCTGTCCTTGGTGTTGATCTCTCAAGGCAGACTCGCTTTCGTCTTCATGCCTCTTCTGCCCCTCCCACTGGCAATAAACAATAAGTGCGGAGCCATTGCTCTTACTCACATTCAACTTCTCGCCGATGTGGGGGTGGGGATTTTCTCCGACCAAGATAATTCCTTGTCTTCCCCAGAGTCTGGAAGTATGAATGAGAGTGCAAATGTGTACGTGATCTAATGATTAAAACCCTACGAATACGAGTTAACATCTTCGATATGTTCCAAAGGAGAACTGCCGCCGATATTACCATTGGAGTTAACGGCGGGGTATAAATAAAACAAAAAGAATATGATTTTCTAGACTTATCTATTTCAGTACAATAGTTGAAGTTCATTCTCAACAACTGGGCTACAGTCTTGAGTTCATCAGTAGAAGGACTTCTTCAGAAATGGGAGAGCAGTATTTTACATGCATATAATAAGCCCGCCTCGGTAGCGTAGATGGTAGTATATCTGACTCACGTTCAAGAGGTCCCGAGTTTGAATCTCGGTCAGGGTGAGTTATCTGGATAAGGTATTTTCCGGGGTTTTCCCTTATCCTTCAAGACGAATGTCGGGTAACTCTAAGCTCCATTGACCCTGGACTCATTTGAGTACCATTTCACCCAATTTATTCACCGTCCGATATAACTTAACCTTGTGGCGGACGTAAATTTAAAAAATGCCTATAATAAACTCAATAGCTCTAATAAGACTTAGACAAAGGAGTTACAGGAGGCCATGACAAGTTTTGTTGACTGTATCATAACATATACATAAGTATATGTTCTGTGGACTGCATGTTATAGTTACTTAACTATTATTTGTTTCTTCGAATTCTAGAAGAATCTCAAGTTTCATAATAGTCACAAAGTAAAGTATACGTTTTACAACATCGGAGTGATTGTTATCAAGCAATAAGGAGCTACAGGAGTCCTGGTAAAGGCTCCCTAATTCCGTTCCACGGCACATCGCTAATAACAAGATGGAGGCTGCTGACTACAGGATTACTCCTAAACCAGGTAACCCAAAGAACTTTACTAACGTTAATAACATTGTACAACCAAGTTATGCTACTGTTGCTCAATCCGCTCCCAGTAAAGAACAGGCCATTGTAATTAATGTGCATGAAGAGTTAACCCTCAAAGACTACATCCTTGCTGTTGGCAAACTTACATTACCAGCTAACCTACAGTTTGCATCACGTATTTCCAATAACAGAATCTGCATATTCTTAAATAGCCAACTAACAAGCACAGGAAAATCAAAATTAAGGATTTCACTCTTGATTTGCAACCACTCATCACTCAAAATAAGCGCGTAATTATTTCCAATGTTTGCCCTGTTATACATAACCAAATACTTGTAGGTGCGCTATCACAGATGGGTGTTAAAGTCATGTCATCCGTAACACATATATGTGCTGGGATTTCTGAGCCAGGGTTTTCTCACGGGTTGAGCTTCAGACGACAGCTATATGTGTCACCAAACGATCTGGATGAACTCCCAGAGTATATGCAGATTCTATATGAAGGCACGAATTATTGGGTTTCTATATCTGACTGCCCAACGTGCTTCATGTGCAAAAACGAGGGTCACTTAGCTAAAGAGTGTAGAACACCAACAAATACAGCTAACCTAAGCAACCCTCCAGATACTTCTGTAGAGAATTTCCCTGAGCTATGTAAGCACACTACCAACACCAAAGCACAGATACCTCAGGGAAACAGTGAGGAAGGCATAAGGGCTCCTATGAACACATTCACTACATCTACTGCAGTAGCAGAGCAACTTCCAGTTAGGGCTAAACGACCGCTCTCCACAAGTAGCAGTACAAGTAATTAACACAATGACGAAAAAGATTTTTTCTCCGATTTCTCGTCTGAATAACCAGACCCACAATCAGAAGATGACTGTGACACAAGGGATAAGGGCCCCTCATTCGTAAACATTCATCCAAGAAACCCAAAACCAGTGACAGAAATATTTCTATTAGTAAACTAATGTCACCTGTGAATCAATTGATGGAAAGAAGCCTAGGGATTTTGCCCTCAGTCTCACACAGCTATTAAGCTTATTTGAAAACACTATAGGAAAGTGTGATGCGATACCCATTGTTTGCGACTACACAAATGACCTTGAGAGTTTGGTTCTCACTATGAGGAAGCTATATCCATTTTATGAAGACCGCAGCATTAAAAATAGAAGTTCCAGGTTAGATGCAAAACTCGTTACTGCTATGGGAAGTAAGAAAAGTAGTACTTCTGACTGTGCAGTAAGCAGTAAGCTCCCTTCAAAGTACTAGACATCGTTCAACAGATCTGCAGTTACTCCAAGATATCCATAGCCTGTATCTACCAGACTTCAACAAAAACAAGCAGATCATCTCTATGTGGGTTCCTTCACACTGTGGAATCAAGGGCAATACAGATGCAGACAAAGCTGTCAAAGAAGCAGTCAGCTTACAGAAATTGAAGCACAACACAATATTACTTACCAGCATTCCATTAACCACCTCAGCGGGCAACTCAAAAAAGCAATAGAAGCAAACCTGGAATCAGAATCCTCGCCAAAACCAATCAACCTTATGGTGAAGTCTGCAATACACAGCTCACCGTTAAACACCTCTTCATGAAAAGCAAACAGTATGTTAGGAGAGGATACCAGGGTACTGAATAATACCACCATCTTAGTACAGCACAACTTTATTTCAAAGAACATATACAAAGATAATACACTAAACCTCAATGAGGTTCAAGAGAGACATTCCTCCACATTTTATATCACGTATTCGCGATATGACCTTGCTGTTAAAGCGACTATAAATAAATAAATTGGAAAAAAGAAGAAAAAAAGACAAAGTGGGTAAGAATCTTCTTATATGTGGTTTCCAATAGAATGTACCCTAAGTTTTGGATGTCAGTACTACTAATTCCTTCTGCTGTGATCTTCTATAGCACCTACATGAGACTCGTTTCGTAAAATATTGTTTGACAGTATGTCTTTTAACAAATCGTGCTCTCAGAAACGTTGAATGAGCTAAATAAAAAGACGCTCAAATGAATTAAAGTATACAGTTGACTTTAAACAATATACAGTTGAGAAATCATTATATAGTTCAACATAATCTATTTTAATTTTTATATAATTCTTCAAAATGAACTAAATGCTTTTAACTTCAAAATAGGACAAAAATATAGATTATTTTTCTTTTCTAATTCAAAATATTTAATTGAACATTATAGAAACATAAATATAATCATAGGCATAAATATAATATAGGCAGGAAGGTGCGTAAATATTTAACATATGAACGCTTATGTTTTGAGTTTTGCAAGTAGAATTTAGAGTTTCATCCCAGGCATTATGCGAGAAAACAGGATATATTTTGATAATTTTGGGTGCTGCAGTTTATGAAAAGCAGCGTTAGATCCTCGAGATATATTCCTGGTCAGGTAGTGAAGCTCTGGCAGGAATTATCCATTCAACCTGCAGCAGTCGAGTGGTTCCGTGGGGGAGATTACTTGGAGAATTAATTTTGACCTAGAGGAAAGTCTGCTCTCTGCTCCATACACCGAGATTAACCTGTTTTCTGCATACTCACAAGTTACAGACTTGGTTGGGAGTCTCCTATGTTCTAAACTCCACATATCGTGATGTCCTTTTTGCTCCTTACTACATCTTGCTAGATGAGTAGACGAAATTATGCTCCTTTTTCATTAAGTTTTAGCTGTGAACCAAGGCACCATAGCCATGAAGGCTGCTACGCAATTCAAAATTAAGCATTTATCACTCCATTAATTTCACCTGATCACCGTAGTGATTAAAATCTTTGCGACATGATCTTTTCCCACTTTGTGCTTTGATTTACATGATAAGTCAGAAGGTCATAGATACAATTTTAATGTTTAAGGACTTACGCTGAGATTACAATGAACTTTACTTAATATGACGTAACTGTTAAGCAATGAATTCTTCATTACAACGTATTTAAGGGGAATTTCCCTCAAATGATACTTTTATTATTTAATTCTTCTATTTCATATGATTGATTAATTACTCTGCGATATCTGCTTAACGTAATGAGAAGGAAACGCTTGATATTATCAAACTCTTCGGGTTAAGTTATATGTCATTACATAAAATCTAAATAACTTTATTTAATAAATGGAGTTTACGTTAAATCTCACTAAGCCACTTATGTTACTTTTATCCTAATCTCAGCTTCATTTCCACAGAAGAAAAAATATCGTTCACTATATTATTCATTAATGAATAATAATTGAAACACAGAATAAGGTATCATATATACCTGTATAATAGAATAGCAGCAAATCCACAGTTTTTCGTAGTCGTTCTTTTCAATCTCTAGTTTAGCCGCAATTTAGCAGTTTTTGTACGAATTATAATGTTCGTATTGTGTAAAAGGTTGTGTAACGGATGCTATAATATGGCGTACGATCCTACAGTTACCGTAACGTGTGATATGTCAGGTTATTAGTTCAGTGTGTTGAATCGGCTTAACCAGTTTTATTTGACTTTTACATTAAAATAGGGTACTTACTCCTCTGTATATTCCATTAAATATTTTGCAAAAACATTTGTTTTACTCCACTATATATTCCTAAAATATCAGGGCCCGATTTGTGTTTAATTTCTAAGTGAAAACTTTGTCACGAAGGCAGCTAAAGTATCATAGAAATACGAGGGCTGTTCAATAAATAATGATCACTTTTTTGACAACGTACCTCTACTCATCCTCATAATTTTGATGGTCTTTCTCAAAATAGTCTCCCCTGAATACAATGCATTTTCCCTGCGTTTCTGCCAGTCTTCAAAGACATGCTGGAAACCATTTTTGAGAGATCCTTCAAACTCGCCTCCGCAGCCTATACCACTGCTTCTGATGATGGATAATACCTCCCACGAAGGCGTTTATTCAAGTTATGGAATAGAAAAAAGTCACATGGGGCTAAATCCGAACTATAGGGAGGGTGAGGAATGCACTTCACGTTGATTTTTGCAAGATATTCAGCAACAACATTGGCAATATCCAGCCTGCTTCCCGAAAATGTGGTATTTTGCGCCTGATATGGACTTGCAATGTTTTCGAGACATCCCTGTAGTATTGTCCAGTTACTGATGTATGTGCATGTACAAAATTCTGATAAACCATTCCATGAATATCAAAGAATGAGATGACCATAACTTTCCCAGCAGAAGCAACCACTTTTACATTTTGGGGGCTTGGTAATGAAGGAGACTTTCACACTGAGCTTTGCTGATTGCTCTCAGGATAAAAATTATGTACCCAAGTTTCATCAGCAGTGATTACGTTTGAAAGAATCTCCGGATCTTCCTCTAACATCAACTTTAACTGCATGTTACCTGCATTGCAGTGGTAGGCGATACTGAACATGTCTGAACTTACCTGGTTCTCATAGATGAGAACCAGGAGTACCAATAATGAAACTACTACGGCGTGTTTGTTTCACATTAAGCTAACAGAATATAATAAGATTAAATGTTAATGCGAAAAATTATGACCGTAAAAAATTAAAGATCATTCTTATTGAACAGCCCTCACATCATAGAAATAATTAACTTTTAGTAAACCGTAAGCAAAAAACATGTAGCAAACTGTATTAGAAATTAAAAGTCTTAATGTATGTAAAAGCACATGTATGCGTTTATGCATGTGCATGCGTGTGGGCGCGAGCTACTTAACACACAAGCACTTATTTCCTTCAAACCTGGCATAAATAATCTTGAAAGCAAGGCGAACCTTACTATTCACCTTAGTATTCCAAGTCCACTCCATTTCACACAATGTACTATTTAATTTTGTGTAATGCCAACTAAAGGTCATAAGAGCATCTACATCTTCGTCAACGATAAATTGTAGTTTGAACATTGCCAACATAGTAATAATTACTTTCCATGGCTTCCAAAATAACAAACCAACAGCAAGTTGTTGACCTCATCTCTGACAGCAATCATGGAATAAAACACTATCACCTTCATTAGTTATAGATGTGTGCAAATTATCAGATTCATTCACGGTTTTTTTTTTTTTTTTTTTTTTTTTTTTTTTTTTTTTTTTTTTACTTTGCTTCAGTTTAACATTCAAAATAATAGTTATTTACCACCCTAACCTATTTCAATTTGTCGTAATTCTTTTTCTTGCTATAATATGCAGCATATTCAATGAAATTTCTCTCTTAATAATAACTGGGGGATTTTTCTTTTACTTATAGTAATATGGTGGTAGCTCTGAATTAAGAGCAGCCATTTTCTTCGTCTGTTTATCCAACAGTTTGGTGATATTGCTTTCATTTGGTGAATGTAGTAACTGAAGATTGTTAATATTTGCCTTTATTGTGTTTTATGGCTAATATATCCTCAGTATTTATTATTAATTCATCTCAAGCCAGGTAACATTGTGTATCTTACCCTTAGTATTCACATTGATTCAAAAGTGAGGTTATGGGTAAAACTGCTGACTTATCCCCAAGAAAAGTAGTTGTAACTGAGAGTCTTTTGAAGGAAACTCTATTCACAACGTGAAATAGCTAAGAAATTGTGTATTTCACAAAAATATGTTAGTCACAAAGGGATGGAAAATGCAAGAGGAAAAAAAAGGTTGCAAAGAAAACTTGTGCAGGTGGCAAAACAAAATAGAAGGGCAATTAGCATTGATCTCAGTAATCAACTAAAGCAGTACGGTACAGAAATATCAGCCTCAGTAGTTCGCAGAAGATTATGTGAAGCAGGTTTACCAGCATGCAGGCCTCGTAAAAAGGCTAAACTGACACCTGCAATGGCAAAAAGAGTTTAGAATGGGCCAAAGAGATGCAGAAACATCCAGTGTAATTTTGGAGAAAGGTAAATAGTATGAAAATTGTATGTAGCATAAAATTAAAATATGTATATATAAATTTTATGGAAATGAAATAAACAGCCTAAACTTTGTTTCTCTCATTGCTGGTTTTGTTATACTATCTTTGAGCAATTTTAAAACTGTTTAATATTAATAGAAGTTTTTATTGTTTCAGGTAATTTTCTCAGATGAATTCATGTTTGAAGTATGTGAAGAGGGCAGTCAATATATGAGAATGACAGATAAAGAAACATTTTCCCCTCAGGGTGTCGATCAAAGAGTAAAGCACCCAACATCAAAAATGGTCTGGAGCTGTATGTCTCTCCACGGACCTGGAAGATTATACATAGTTGTGGGATCTATGGAGCAGAAACAGTATAAAAGTGTGTTAGAAACAAGACTATTTTCGCAAAGTAAAGAATGGTTTCCATATGGTGATTTTGTGTTCATGCAAGACAGTTCTCCCTGCTATAGAGCAAAATCTGTAACCCAGCTCCTCAAAGAAAACAATATAAAAGTACTACCATGGCCGGGGAATAGCCCTGATTTAAATATAATAGAGAATCTGTGGGGTATTGTTAAACAGAGACAGAAGAAATTTAAAATAACAACAAAAGTTCAGCTTATTGAGGGCCTGATAAGCATTTGGCACAGAGATTAAGAAATAAAGGAAAAGTGCTCCACCCTTGTAGAGAGCATGCCTAAACGCATCAAAATGGTAATAAAAGCTAAAGGAATGCATACAAAATACTAAGAGTTGAAAAAATATTTTAATGTTATTTCTGTTAAATAAATAGAAAATAAACGGTATCTGTTTAAAATTTCACCATTGAGTCTAATAATTTGCACACGTCTGTATAATATTCCTATGTTTGGATGAGTAGAGCCAGACTAAAAAATGTCAATGCCATAGCCGAGATTTGAACCACGGGAAACATACGAGTCAGTTCGAGAATTTAATGTCATGTCGCCATGTTGGCCATAGTAGCTCAGTGGTTTAGAGCAACCGGACGGAGACTGGAAGTCCATGATTCAAATCCTGGCTATGGCATTGAATTTTTCAGTCTGGCTCTACTCATCCAAACCTTAGCCTACACACAGCTAGTGTGGAAGAAATTATTTCCATTCCTATGTTTGCTTAAAACGTTTTTTTATGTTAGTTATTGACAGTAAAAAGATTATATTTACTTCAAATGCAACAACTCAGCTCTATTGACGAGAAATCATTGTTATAGTTGGTGTTTGTGCTTGTTAACGATGCTTCTGCATAGTATTTTCTTGGCATTATGTGTGTGGGTGTGGGAGTGTGGGTTGTGGGTGTTTAGGTGGGTTTGGCTGGGTGGGTGGGTGTGTGTGTCTGTCTGTCTGTCTGTCTGTCTGTCTGTCTGTCTGTGTGTGTGTGTGTGTGTGTGTGTGTGTGTGTGTGTGTGTGTGTGTGTGTGTGTGTGTGTGTGTGTGTGTGTGTGTGTGTGTGTTGTCTATTTTATTCAAAACTTTAATTAACACTTTACACCTTTTAAGTAATAGTAATAAATACCTCCAAATAAATTAGACTTTTGGGAAAGTGCGACCTAAGGCTGAATGTGACAAAGATAAAGCCTAAACACTCGCAATACCAAATAAATAATAACTATCTTATTTGTACAAATTTTGTAGTTTACTAGACAAAACAAGTTTTCATATGTTTTAGATGTTCTCGGGCTTCGAGCCAGGTGTAATGATAGTCATTAGCTGACGTCATCCCTACACCTGGCTCGAAACCCGAGAACATCTAGAACATATAGGAAAGCTGTAGATCCTATTTCAAGTTTTCGTGTATTTAAGGGACCTAGAATTCATTAGTCGGCTTAGGACACGGTTACTCTTTTGATGTACTGGAAAATAGTTACGTGAGCACATGTTTTCACTGCAGCTTCCTCCTACTCAAGGATTTCCAGTATTTCCGCTAGAATAATATAAGTAATCAATAATTTAACACAATTTCAAAACCATTTTATATGTAATATCAATATTAATGAAGTTAGTTTAAAGTTCTATAAAACTTCTTAGAAACACAAGATTGGGATCTAGTCCTTTCTGTCTTGCTCTCTCTTTCACTTTTGCTCCCCATTCCTGCTTTTTTCTTTGTCTGTCCTTCACTAAGCCTCTTTGTTGCCAAGTGCCTTTCTAGAAGAATAATTACTGAATTGATTTCCCATGCCCTTTAGTCTCTCTACATCGACTTTTTTCTTCTTTTTATTCTCTTAGTGTTGTATGATAATACTTAAGACCTGCGAAGTGAGTTCAGAACACACTTCCGTAACACTTTCCGGCCTTAGTACATATAGATGTTCTTAAAACTGCACTCGTCTTTGACGTAAAGTACCATTGTTGTTTAGTTTACATTAGTTTAATGATACATTGAAAATGCCGACCATTAGAAACCACTACGTGAGAGTGCATAGACTATCACGGAGCGAGATAACAAAAGTTAGCATTCAACAGAAAGTGGTATTGGGATGCTGATTCCGATCCATTTCTTTATTTTTATTAATAACATCCAAACGTGTTTAATAGTTAATGCAATGAAATTGCTTAGAGTAAACAGATAATATGGTTTATAACTAATAAATACACGAATGATTTGACATAAATCAAAATCCTAATATATCTTTATATAATATTTCATACAATAAAATCTTAATCTACCAATAACCCAAATACAATACCGACATTAACCACTGAAGAATTTTCCCCCTAATATTGGAATAGGTCAACATAACATCACAAATGGAAGGCTTTCTTTAAAACCTCGCATTTAAGGGCATTGAAGCGGCATGTTTGGTATATTATTTAAAAACATGTTAGTAGAAGAATAATTTTTAAAGACGCTTTAAGAATTCCATGTTGGATTTCATTATTTGAAGATCTTAAGGAACTCTGATGAGTTCAAGATTACACATATGAACTTGTGTTACCTACGTTACCTCCATGAATTTTCTTCTGCAGGCTTATACCTATACTACATAGGACTTGCGATAATATCTCTGGAGAGAAAAATTAAAAGGTTTATATTGAAATTAAGTACGTCTTGGTTCTTCTGGATCATTATGTTCGCCGTAAATCAGTCACAATGTGCTTCATTTGTGTTTTCGTTGCCGTAAAGACCTACGTATGCTTAATACGTAGGTATGTGATTTTCTTGCCTGATCTAACTCAAAAATATACCTACTAAAAATCTCCCTAATAAATAAATGGGGACTACAAAATCTAAATAATAGACTAACACGATTAAGTGAAACCTAATTTAGATAAAATGATTACAACAGATTATGTAACACCAATAACGTAACTTTAGGTTTACTTTAATAACTATTCTACTTTAATAGTTTTATTAACTTGAGAGAGATAAAGATTATTTTTATCTTTGTTGACTCAAAGATTTTACTGGTGCAAAATGGTGGTTATAGCTATAGTAGATGTAATTGTGAAAGGGTAGAGCCAGACTGAAAAATTCAATTCCATAGCCGGGATTTGAACCACGGATCTTCTGGTTTCCGTCCATTTGAGCTACTATGGCCAACGTGCCAACATGACATTAAATTCTCCAACTGACTCGTGTTTTCTCCGGTAAACCAGTAGGAGTTCTCATAAACACATGAGACAACTACCTTAATAGCGACTTACTATGCTGTAAGTACTGTCGCGGACCCGTTATCTACGATAGTGCGGCTTGTGTACACAAAGAGCCGGCAAATAAAGAGAGCGGAGATAAAAGACTTACCAACACAGATTAGTGAGGTAAATAGAAATTTCTACTGACTTCTTGATTGATAGAGATTATTCGGTTTCTGATTTGTTTTAGAACAGTCTAGAAATTATCAATGGAGGTATATATAAGAGATTGTGACACGCCAGAGGAGTCGGAAAACAGAGTAGTAGTAGTAGTAGTAGTAGTAAACAGCTGTGAAGTGTTGTAACGAGAGCTGATGTAAACAGGTGTAATCAGAACACTGTTGTTGTGTTCATCGACCTTGGTATATTGTGTATGTGATGTAATACTGCTACTGTGATAGTATTTCTACGCAAATAAAGAACATTTTGAATTTCTGCAAATTGGGCTTTTAATTCTACGAACCCACAAAATCACAGTACTTTAAGGCCCAGACTTTATAGTTCGGACCACTATTGGGTACAATTAATGGAAATTAATTGTTCTTTCACACTAGCCATGTTGGCACGTTGGCCATAGCAGCTCAATGGTTTACAGCGGCTGGACGGAGACCAGAAGATCCGTGGTTCAAATCCCGGCTATGGCATTGAATTTTTAAGTCTGACTCTATCCTTTCATAGTGCGTCCTACACACGGCTAGTGTGAAAGAACAATTAATTTCTATAGATGTAATTGTTAATATTCTGCGTGTCATCCAGTCACGTTAAAGGGATAAGGTTATTGCTCCAGCAAGTTATTTTTGCCCACTTTGTTAATAAACAATAATTATAAAATTGTAAACTTCTTTGTTTTATAGCATCTTTCAAGGAATATTGAAATCAATTAATACGACGCAAATAAAATTTAAAACAATAACATAATCAGTGACATATTAGTAATCAATTAGGTTTATCCTTATTCTTTACCTTGAAGGCTTCGCATAGTAAATATGACTGAATGGTATTCCTTACCACTTTAAAAAGAGCTTTAGTTCTGTAAAGAGAGTAATGACATCCACAATTGCACAAAATACAAATATCAATACTACAGTTCCGTGTTGTACTCGATTGCCAAAAGTATGACAATGAGTAAAGAATCTTGGTAGCATTATCGAACAATTCCCAGATTTAAAGTGTATCAGGGACGTTTCTGAAGCGTAAAATAGAAACACAATGGGTATGCGATTGTGTAACACAGTTGTGTTACTTCGACTTGGATAGTAAATTAAATTGTGTCAGTAAAATGGAGAAATAAAGTTAACAATTTAATCCAACGGAAACTTCAATTTGTGAAACACCGCGGTAACTATCCTGAATGAAGATCCCATCTCTCGTATTACACTATAGAAGGTTTATTTTTAATGACTTACGCAGGTATTTTTGGGCAGGCCATACAGTTTATTTTAATATCCACTACACTTTGTTGTTTTTTCATTTATGCAGCTGTCATATCAATATATTTAAAAATAATTTAAAATATGACAATGGGTATGTTTTATATATTTTAAAGTACGTAATAGTAATAAACAGCAATCATTTGTCCAGGTGTATTTGCATAGTTTCCACAGTATAGCATTACCTTCCCACGAGATTTTGCAGCTCCGCAAATAGTCTTTGACGACCGCATTAGTACTATTGATTTTACTTCCTAATATGTGTTACATTTTATCTATAGCGTGACAGACGTTGCCCTTCCTCAAAAAAACAGGCTTTAACTAGAGAAATGCTTCCTGAATGACGCCATTTATTTTTACCACTCTATAAATTGTGATTTAATTTTGTAATCTTTGCTTGAACTCTTCCGATGGATGTATGGATGGATAATTGTGTCTAAGGGCGCTCAACTACAAGGTCATCAGTGCCCTTGAAAGCGAATGGGGTTAAAATCTATCTAAAAGGCTAAAACCAACAGTTAAATAAAATCAAGATAAAATCCCGTACAACGGTAGCTCAAATACTAAAATAAATCTTAAAACCATAAACAGATTAAAATTCCAAATTAATGGGTCCTATATTCTAAAATTTGGATTTAAAATGAAATGTAAACCCTTGGTGACCGCTTGCTCGTCGTCCGCCAGGGTCTCCGCCATGCTGGCCGGTAGCTGGAGAGACCTGCGGAGACGTGCTAAACTAAATCAATCTAAAAGTACGTGAGGGACAGTCAGAAATGAACCGCACAGCGGGCAAACTGGTTCTGGGGCCCTAGTTAATAAAAAAAATATGACTAAAATAGCAGTGACCAATACGCAGCTGAGCCAAAATCACCTCCTCCCGCTGGGATAATCGACAGGAGGTCGCCCAGTAAATCGGAAGCTCCTTTCCGATCCTGAGCTTGTTGTCACGTGGAGCCGACCAGTCATCCCGCCAGCACGAGAGCGTCGCTCTACGGACAACAAGCCTGAAGTCTTCCACGGTGGCCAAAGGGAAGTTAGGATCAGGTCCTGTGGCGTCCACCTTAGCCGTCTAATCCGCCCTTTCATTACCCTGCAAGCCAACGTGATCAGGAACCCATACACACACCACTCTAACGCTAGAGACGTGTAAGACGTGGTAGGCGTCCTGGATACACTGTACAACGGGATGGTGAGTGTACAGCTCACGAAGACTCTGAAGGGCACTAAGGGAATCACTCAAGATGAGGGAATTACCAAACTTTCGGCGGCGAACATGTAAAATGGCTCGGTAGATTGCATAGAGCTCTGCGGCGTAAATAGATATGGTGCCATGGAGACCGAATGTAAAAGGTTCGGCTCCATGAACGTACGCACATCCAACACCTCTAGAGCTTTTGGAGCCACTGGTAAAAGTAAACCTAAAATCTTTATAGTCCGACAAAAATTCTAAAAAACAAACTACGGATACTACACGTTGGGATCGTAGACTTCCGGTACACTGCCAACACAAGATCTACGGGAGAGAGCTCTTCCAATGTGCGATGATTTGCTACATATAAGTTTTCATTTGATAATCGCAAAAATAAAACTCATCTACCGTCAGATCATACATTACTGTGCCCGCCTCGGTATAGTAGATGGTAGCGTGTCTGCCTCACGTTCAAGAGGTACCGAGTTCGAATCTCGGTCAGGTTGAGTTACCTGGATAAGATTTTACGGGGGTTTTCCTTATCATTAATGACGAATTCGGGTAGCTCTAAGCCCCATGGACCCTGTACTCATTTGAGCAACGTTTCAACCATCTCATTCACCGTCCAATATGACTTAACGTTGGAGGACGTAAAATTACAATATATTACTGAGGAGTCATCTTGCTAGGTCAATAATATCGTGACTTATGACAATACGAAACTGTACTGAACTCGCTTCATTTGTTACCAAAACAGCACAGCGCTAAGTTTCATTTGCTTTCATTTTTTCAAATAAACACAGAAAACATGTCAGTGCTAATGTTTCTTATACCTCTGGTGCACACACCAACTTTTTTCTGCTTGTAGCTTCTCGACGTTCACTGAATTCACGGTTTGTATACCTCTTGCCGATTCTTAGACAAGTAGACCTCTGGCCAACTTGCAGCTAACTGAACTGAACTGAACTGAACTGAACTGAACTGAACTGAACTGAACTGAACTCAGCTCAATTGAGAGGCTAGGCTACATTTTGCGCTCAACCAGTGGGTGTCCTTGTGAGTTCCATTTCTTTCGCTGATCTCGTGTCAAACAACAGAAGGTGGTGAAATGAGGTACTCACACTTAATCCCTCTGCGGTAGGCATTTACTGCCACCGTGACACTATCAATTGTTTTCCGTCTTGTGCATCATTTGACACGCCCCAACGAAAAGGAAATTATATATGAACATTAAACTATGAATGCATTTATTAAGACTATCTTTTGTTCAGTCTAATGAAGTTACAAGTCTCTTTCCACGTATGGCACCGCATTTTGGTTTGCTGCCTCTGAACAGTTACTTCAAACGAAGAAATGACAGTCTCAAGTTCTTTATTATGTATACAAGAATTATGGACCATTTGAAATTATTCGTGCACCAGAGCGCGTGCACGCATGGTGGGTTTGTCAACATCAAATACCCAAAACATTTTAATTATTTCCAGAAATAATCCATCTCACATTGAAAAGTGAAATCGGAATTCTTTCACAATCTGAGCACACTTCTTATTATTATATTTTTCCCTAAAATGATGTGGAAACCTTCAGATAAAACTTTAATGAATAACAGAAATATTTGAAAACCATAAATATTGCAACTTTGTGGGTTCGTAGAATTAAAAGTCCAATTTGCCGAAATTCTAAATGTTCTATATTTCCGTAGCAATACACTGTTCAATTCTCACGTAACAACATTACATCACATATACAACACCAGGGTCGATGACAGTAACAAACAGTTTACTCAAATTACACTGTTGACAACACTCTCGTTGCATGTCTTTACACAACTCTCACAGCTGTTCTCTGCTTACCTCACTGTTTTACAACTTGCAATTCTTGGCGAGTCGGCACTTTCTTAAATACCTCATTCCTAAGTTCGAGATATTTCCGGAACAATAAAGAAAACAACTTTTCTCTGTCAATCGACATATCACCAGAACCTTCCAAACACTGAAACCCTATCTGTCAAGAAGTAACTAGAAATTTCCATTTATCTTAGTTTGTTTGTTTCGGCAGACCTTTATCTGCACGTTATCTTCCTCTGCCGGCTCTTGGTTTTCACACTGCCCGCCTATCAGTTCCTTTTGTGTGAACAAGCCGCGCGATCGAAGATACGGGTTCGCGACAGTACCAACCCATTCTGTTAGACGATTAGATAAGTCTTTTTTTGTAAAATTATTTTATCCTAGTTTCTTTGTCAATCGCTAATTTATTATAAATTTTAGAGCAACTCTATATATGAGAAAGTTTACGAAAGGGAACGCTCTTAGATGAGTGGGCATTTGCTGAGGCTAATTTTAAATGACAAGCGACACAAGAGGCAATAAGCAATAAACATGTAAGACGATATAACGCCTGACATCCTCTCCGAGGAGCTTCGTCCTTCAGATAACTACCTCGGTTGTAAAACAGCACTGCAATTTTGCGGTTGAAAACAACGGGAAATACCACATAGCAACTCAGCTACACTTGACGGCTCCAAATAGGTTCCCAGTTGCAATGAACTACATATATCCTTTATCGCTGTTACTGTCTTTTCCGCTTTTATTGTTCCGCTTCTCACTGCGCTATTAAATCTATGGAATCCTCAGCTCTCAGCAATCCTAGTGAGACATTCTGGTTCCTCTCTCATTCAGATAGAGTACTACTGGTTTTAAAAGTATGATTAAGAGTAAAGTTTGCGGTGCAATATTTACCCTGGAATTACAATGCAGTTGAATAAATATCTACTTATTTCAACGAGCAAGATGGTTCTGGTGATATGTGAGACTCCCACAGAAGACGTGCGGGTTAGATACCTTTGTACGTTTACTCTGGCATGGATGTTAAGTAGTTTCGCTGGTTACAACAGAACTATGTAAGTGCGTAAGGTGGCGTCGTCCGCTGTATATCTCATTAAGCATTTAATAGAAGTATATCTTATATTCTCTGCAGCAAAACTTAGTTTCCATTGTATGAGGAATTATAAACAAATGAGATGAGATAGGCTTTCTCCGTATTTGTTTCCCTCTTTTGCATCTTGCTCTCCCTCTCTCCTCCCTCTCATTCACTTAGAAAATTCATTAGCTCCTTCTCTTTTACTCGCTATTCGGTTTAAAAATTTATGAACCAATTGTCTGCAGCTCTCTGCACAGTTCCTTTGCCCTCATTTGTTCATGAATATTCTTCCTTCCTATGTACGAGTAGACCTGCCTTTGAGAGAATAAGAAACGTCACCTTATTAGATGTAGAAATGCCATTTTAAAGCTCTCCCAGCTATCTAATATAAGAAGTATTAGTGTGTGCAATATCATGTTGATTTTATACAGTGTGTTCCACATGAAACCGATGCGCCCCATAGTCTCATTGCACCTAACTTGAACCATTGCACCACTTTGTTCATATTTGGCGCTTGTTTTCTTATAAATATGTTGGCTACACTGCGTGACCCAATGTTGGATTTGTATCTTTTAGTTTAACAGTAATTGTCGTGATCATCGTGGAATATTGATAAAGAAATGACGAAGTGCTCAATCGAAAAACGAATTGATATAGTGGAATTTTACATAAGAATCCATTAAGGAGTCTACAAAAATGTTCGGGGATCAAGACTCTCATGACAAAATACCCACAACCAGCACAATTCAAGAATAGAGGGCTAATAGTTCCATCGTGAATATAAAGAATAAGCGTCCGATTGTAAGAACCCCGCTCTTAGTTGACAGAATTCGAAGAAACGTAACAAGAAGCTCCAATAAACCGATAAGGAGATTTTCTTAACAAGCTTGCATATCTCATATATGCCATCGTGTGATAACGGAAGATCTCAAATACTAGTTCGTACCATTGTAGAGCATGAGTTACAAGATAAAGATAAACGAGTTACTTATAGCAACTGGCTCTTATCTTCGATCGTTGAGGTTTCTTGGACGCAATGCCCTTCTTTGTGACAGATACGCCTGGTCTCATTTGTCTGGTTATGTTAACTCACAGAATTTCAGATATTAGTCACATAATACCCATATTTAATATAATGTAATGTAATGAATGCATTGAGGTGTACCGGTTTTATTTGCGACACCCTGTCAAATATATTTCGAGCCTCCCCCTTGTCATAAGCAGGAAGCACATATTTTTTCAACTTAATGTATGTGCAAAAACACGTTTTCAAAGCGCTAATTTTCATTTGCAATCCCATGGAGATCAAAAGAAATAGGAATGGCCAATAGAAGGAGCATAGATTGATATCGGTACAAGTAATGTCACATTTCCCTCTAAAATATATGTAATTTCTGTTAATGGTCAGAAAACAAGATAGAAGACTAGAATTTTAAGCAACAGTTGGCAACGTTTTTATTCCCCCTGAACTAATGATACGTACGTGGAGTTTTAAAGCCTCACTGTTGGCTTTGATCAACCTAAAGAGGATATTCCTCCAGCTCATCCAGCAGGACTGACCTAGGCAAAGCGCCAAGAACTAGGTGCGATCGAAGTCCTGTCTCAACCAGCTTTATGTTGCACCGCCAGACGACGTCTGATTCGTTTGGAGTTGCAGAGAATATCTACAGATGCTCAGAGGCCCATCACTGTTCGTGGGCAGAGTAATTGCACAATGTAAATTCAAGTTAAACTCCTTATATGTGACTGCTAAGAAGCGAAGTGATAGGTGAAATTGAACAAAAATATAGGACTTCATGGTATTTACGATCATTTTCTAAGAATGCGAAAAACTCCTAAGCTAGGCCGGGAGCATTTACCTAAAATTTAATACCTCAAAAATGGCTTCAGTGAGTTTGATCAAAATACGGTATGTTTTGTATATTTTCAGGTCAAATCTTTCATATCTTGTATTTTATGCGAAATCCTTTTCATTCTGAATGACCTTCACATAATTGGTAAAAAAACAGAAAAGATATTAGATTGCTCAAAAGACAGATCCTATTAAAATACGCAATGTATTTCATTTGTGGAGTGAATCATTGTTATTTGAATCCTTCAATACTCATCTCAAACAGGAAGTGGTTGTTCACTTTTTCCCTCTGTTGGCAATGCAAGGAGAAAATAATTTGTCGTCTCATAGAGAACAGCTGTGCTGTTAAGAAAGGTACTACTGTCGCTTAAAATTCCATGTATTCCCACATTCCCCTTGAACCTGCAATAAAATTAGCAATTAAGTAATTTCAGCATATTATTATCTCTTAACATGAGGTAGAGGTATCCCCGTATCTAAAGAATAGACTGCCCAAGTACGGTTCATGTGAGTACAGCAAGTCAGACTTTTACGGACATATACGAGGGTCCCGGGTCTCACAATAAAAAAATATCTAATTTTTTTCTTTATTTCTCAATATTTTCTCCAGAAAGGCTAATTTAATTAAATCATATCTGTATTGCGATATATCACGGTCCTCAAAGTGGCTGTTTATCACATCAATGACCTACTCGTTGCTGTGAAATCCTCGTCCTACAAGAAATTTTTGGAGGTTCGGGAACAGGTGGTAGACACTGGGTGCTAGATCGAACCTTAATTTGTACATTATTACCATTGCAATGACTGAAAGTTGGACCGGAGCATTGTGTAGAGAAAGTACGGTCTTTTTCTTCTCACGTCTTCACTCAGACGTTGCAGTAAGCTTGCATAGTACTCACCAGTGTTACTTGTATCCCTTTCCAAATAATCAAAATAAATAATTCCCTGTGCATTCCATAAAACACTCGCCATAACCTTTAGTTAAAAATATTCGCATTGCCACTTTTGCAGTTGGTTCACCTGGCATAATCTACTATTTTTGACTGTGACTTACTTTCTGGAGTGTAGATATGTATCCAAATTACATACATGGCCATCAAAAATTCACTAGCACTTTTCGGTGGAGCTCCAAATTCTTAACAGAAACAGTTTTACTTTGCAACTTTTGATCAGGTGTCAACAAACATGGCACCCATCTTACACATACTTTGTGAAAGCCGAAAACATTACTTAAAATATTACCTACACGTTCTTTTGGTATGTTCACAGCCTCTTTTATCTCAAACAACTTTAATCTGCGGTCTTCCAGTAATAGATGACAAATTTCGATGAATTTTTCAATGATCTCTGGAGTTGTGACTTCCAAAGGCGTCCAGAGTGAGGCTCCTCACTAGTGTTCTTACGTCCTATTTTAAACTTTGCAACCAAACTTTTAATCATTGTATATGAAGGCGTAGAGTTTTTCAATATACTGTCCATTTCCTCTTTGATTTATTTAGACGTTAAGCTTTTCAAACTGCTCCCATTCGAAAACTAAACGAGCTATTGACCTGTAACTATGGATAAAAGCTAGTCTTGAGTTGAACTATATGATGCTATCCGTCAAACTGGCCCAGTGGTGCCATCTCTATGTGAAGCCGGCACTTAACAGCTGACCTCATTAATGCCAAAGCAATTAAATATTACAGCGGAGTTCACTAACGGTAGATGTTCATTCTGCAAGAAAAGCAAAATTTGGGATTTCTAACTTACAATTTTTTTTTGTTTTTCCCTCCTTTTCTTTTCCTTTACATAATTTTCTTTCAGAATTTAGTTTCGTAAATGAATCAGTTTTAATTTAGAAACATTATAGAGCGTAAGAAGCATACAGCGCAAACTAGAAAGGAATATATTAGTTGATAACTAGATATCATAACGTCAACAGAATAGAGGCATTGGCTGATTTTCAGTTTCGTGTCGACTACCTAAATGTCCCATTTATTGTCCTGAGTTTCGTACCACTGGTACCTGAGTGGAAACCTGGTTCTAATTGGCTAGGCGGGTTAGCCGACTCAGTTTACTGTCTATTATTGTTCTAGTCACACATGTAAGGAATAATGGGTAGATATATCGTTAAAAGAGTGATCACCTGAAGTCCAAAAGCTTTAACTGGGTCCTTTTCTATTGTATTTGTCTAACACGCGCTGTGAAAAATCCTTGGTTTCGTTTCCTTTAAGGGCACTGGGAGGTTGTTTTACCCTGGCAGGGCTAGTTTTTAACAATATTGAAACATAAATATACAAAAAACTAAACATTGAATGAAATTCAAATTTGGTATGATTATAGTATAAAGATGTGTATATTTAACGGCTGTATAATATTTGCATTAAGTTCCTACATTTCCTTGCAAAAGGGGCATAAGGCACTCTGTGTATACTGAAAAAGTATTACACCCTATACTTCAGGTCTAGGTTCCTTGTAGGAATTTAAAGCTACAGGCACCAATCTATTTCCTAAATAACATAAGGCATAGTTTTATAATCTAAACTCAATAAAAAGCATACATAGTTTATACTATGCATATGAAAAGTTATTTAGTTGTGTTAAAATGATAATATTTTTAAGGACTGAATTTTATTTTCCCTCCATTTTATAAATCATATGAATATAAAAGTTAGATTAATATGTTCAGGGAACATTAATAAATAGGCACTAAAAATTTTGTATCAATATATTTTATACTTTTTGAGAAACATGCACCTAAAGTATAGAAAATCAAGGTTTTGGGAAATCACGAGCAAATATTAAGCACCTTTCTTTTTAAATTATACATACTCTCAGAACATGCGTGCTCCATATTCCTGCTCAGTTAGGTATTCCTCATCTTTTGTTCTCCTTTTCTTACTTTTAGCTCTGCTTTCAAGCAACTGAGTTGTTCTTTTTGCCTCTGAGAGTCGACGCACATCTTTTTTAGACGTGCTGCCCTCATATTTTCACCAACCTTTATACCCACTTTTGTCATTACTTTATGCCTACCACTGCACCCATCATTATAACAAATAACACTATCATATAATTCAATTTTTAAAGTTTTTGGCACAGTTTTTGGAATTCTTTCCCATAATATATGATGAAAACTTTCATTTGGTTTTTGGGTTCGACCACGCAAGCACTTTCTCAGTAATTCATCTTGAGAAAGTTCCCTAAATACTGGTTTATTTGCCAAAATAACCTCTTCTGGAAGAGACTGTTTATGTTTATAAATGTCTTACCTAATCTGAGCTCTTTGAAAGCCACACCATGTATCTTCACCTTTAGGGCACAAATCATGCTGTGGATTACTATCTGTGGAGAATTTATGAAAATAAATGTTCCAAATTGCTTGTTTCATTTCTGCAATTGTTTTACCTGTATTTCTCCCGACATCTAGTCCATAATAATGCTGGAGAAGGTCAATCTCACTGTCTGTTAGTCTTCCGCGACCTGCAAGTGGTTTGCCATCTGGAAGAATCTTTCCCTTCATACTACATCAGAAAGTGGGCGTGTCATTGCGCCGCCATCTTTAAATCGATAGATTACAAGGCTTTAATACCAGCTGACACCCTATGTTTATATATATATATATATATATATATATATATATATATATATATATATATATATATATATATATATAATTTAAAAGCTGAAGAATTATATAATTTTTAACACTAAAAACAAAAAATAGATCTTTCAAGCCCATCGACCTCCCAGTGCCCTTAAATGGCCAGTATCCTTTAATGCTCAATTGTGTTCCCTAATTATATGCAGTGGTATGAGAGGAAGTAGGCATCAGTGGTGTTGCAACTCTTGCAAGTGAAATATCGGTTGTGAAAGCAACAATATTTTTAGAATTTTAGAACTTTGTGGTTATTTTAAAAATAGTGTGCTGGAGTCTGTGGTCAGGAGAATAAACGAAAAGGTATAAGATCAGATTGTAGGGAAATTGAGGTCAATGTTCATAATTTTTATACACGAGTACGAGGCCTTGCGGGAAACAACTATTTCCGTGTTGAGCATAATTTAAAGAACCGCTGCAGCTACAGGTGTTTTATGTCGCAGTGTGAAAACAATACTCAAGGAACAAAATAAAGCACAAAAACTGGTAGTTTTATAGAGACTGCTGGTAATAAGCGTCCGAACAGAAAACCCACAAAACAGTGATAGTCTCTTTGTATGCAGCTGCTATATGACAGTCTATTTATTGTTTCTATTGGACTGATTTTATGCCTAACTTAGAAGCCGTAAAAGAAGTGTTAGGAGTCTATGCAGTTTGTGAAAAGTGTTGCTTAAAATTAAAGTTAGACTTGTAAAGAATTCACATGGAGGAACAGTTTTATGGAATGGCCAGACTATTAATTTAAAAATAGTCTGGACATATAAACTCCAGCAGACCACGGCTTCTAAGTCCGGAAAAAACTGTTGTTTATTTTGACTCCGGGCGTGAAAGCTACCTAATACTCACGGCCAGATAACTCCCGGTGCCCCTATTATTTACTTAGATGAAACATGGATCAATATACCTACATCATACGAAAAACAAAGTGTGTAAAACCGTTATTAAAGTTTATTAATCAGTTGATCCCTAATATTCCCCATGCAAATCCGATATCATCAACACCTAAATCGGCAATTAAATCATGGCTTCGTGACAATAATATTGAATTTGATCAGCCTTCCACCAAAGTTGCATTGTATGAAGTAATAAAGCCGAAAAAATTATATAATAAATAGCACTGCACAATTGCACATACACAGTGTAATTCGACAACTCCATATCATTGCGATTTAATTGATGTAGAACTCGTATGGAGCAGATAAAGGTAATGTTGCAAAGCGCCACATAACATTTAAGCATAGTGACGTCAAAATATTGTTTAATAGTGATGTAGGTAAAGTGAAAGAACAAAACTGGCGGCGAGCTTGTGAACATGTTGAAAAGATATAAAATGTTTACTGGGAGTGAGATGAATTAATAGATGAAATTGGTGATAGGTTGAATATTAATTTAGACGATGATTAATGTACCGTAAATGAGGAATATTTGGACATTTCTCATGATAAAATGAAGGGGATGGGAAGCAAATTGGGAGGATGAAGAATAAACAGATGAAGAAGGATCATCTGCCACTGTTGTTTCTGCCCTGCCTGCTTTGCCGTAAAAGAGAACGGCTTAAAAAGAGATGCGGCTACCTATTTCCTTTTCTAATAAGCAAGTGCCAATTTACAGCTCTGCCACCATAGCGCACGGAATGGAAGGGCTTTGCGGTGGGGAAAAAATAACTGCTTTGTTGATAGATGACCATAAATCTGATATGTAAAACAAGCATACGCAAGAAATATAATAGTCAGCTTACATTAATAAAACGTGAAAATCCTACATCAAATTGTCGTGGACATAATTGAACCAGTGATCCAGCACAATCACACGAAAATTCTCGACAGGCAGAAGGCTTCAAATTCCTTGAAACGGCGAACAGCTAAGGATTTACTCCTTAGACCAACGAAAATTATAAACAAGGCGCTGAGATTTGCACATGTCACTATACTAACGTCTCGTTACAAAGTTGGTTAGAAATAACATATGATCAGAAACTTCAACAGTCAGTATGCAAGTAACCCAAGGATATCGATAAAACTCAATCAGCAGTCGAAGAGATGCAAATAACAAATGCAGGTGAGGCGATCCTGTTATTCAATTATACTGAGAGCAAAATTGTAGGATTCTCAGATATTTCACAACATTGAGCTACCTCGAAAATTTATGGAAATGGAACACTTAAATACAATTCTGCTGATAATTCACTCTGCATGCAGTTATAAATAATTTAACACTACTATTGGTTCTCTACTTATTACCAAATAAAAATAATCAGTCTTACAAACAAATATTGCACTATATAATTAAGAAATAATGATTTTTGGCCTAAGCTACAGGTCGAATGAAGTACATGTAGATTTTGAAACTGCCATTCACAATTCTGTGCAAGAGATTTTACCTGAATCTAAATTCGTGGATGTCACTTTCATCTCACAGTGGGAGAAAAATCAAATCAAAGGATATTACTAAACAATACAACGAAAACAAAGAAGTCAGTCCATTTTTAAACGCCTTTTGTCTACAATTTTAAGTCCAGAAGTGATCAGTGTTGCGCTGAGGAATCATTAAAAGACAAGAGGTAAATGTTTACAGTTTTTCATTAATTATATGTTAGAAACCCTCATCATGAAGAAAAACTTTTTCCTCCAAGATTTAGAGTCAGATTTGCTCAATTAATACAACAATAAATAAACACAACGTCCCATTAAATATAAACAGAATTCTTTTCACAACAGTATGTTGGAGAGAGGATGCTGCTATACCAAAATGGTCAAAAAAGCGATAATTTATCACTCAAATTCAAAAAATGCTAATGCTAAGCTGACAAAACACAAATACAGTTGATTAAGTAGCTGCTTGACAGAGTTTAAAGTTAATTAATGCTTTATAAAAATGTTAATATTTAGTTAAAATGCAAATAAAGAAAATAAAAATTAATAAAAATTAGAAGCCAAGAAATATCAATTAAAAATAAAAGTTATATTAATCGGAGGGTAAACAGGGAACCTCCAGATGATGCTTCTGAGTACTGCTAACAGAGTGCAAAGTAATCCATCCAATGGTGGTGCTTGATAAACCTCAAAAGGAATTCAGGCGTTTTGTGGGATATTGCACGGAATAAATAGCCGAAAGAATTATACAATAGAAAAAACCGATTAAAGTGACATTATTAGAGATTTCCAGAAGATCGCATTTCATACAAAGCAGTTAATTGTTCACCAAGTGAAAAGAGAGTTGTATGAAGGTTGCAAAAGCGAGAAATCGAATATAGCTGTAGCAGCTTTAACCTAGCCTGTAAAGAAAGAAAAATAAGCTCAACTTCCATTGTTGCATGTTGTAGGTCGGGATTTCATCGTTTGACGATTTCATCCATCTCCTAGTGAATGGTGAGCACAGTAATGATTCCGTCATGGTAACTCCATAAAAACAATATATTTTTTTCCACATTATGTCAAAATTTTATTCCATACGGCATACAGAAAAGGAATTGCATTTCACGCTTCAGTGGTCAGTCGCTTTCCATTTTGGGTATGCGTAACAAAATATTGGACCTGTTCATATTATAGCAAGACAGTGTCTCATAACAACATGAAAATAAAAGTCCTGTAACAGTATTTATATCAAGTTAGTTTTTAATGTTTCCGTATTGCGATAAAATTTACGACATAAGTTTTCACTTCTTATCTCATTCAGAAATAGATATTCTGATATATTTTGTTGTAAAAAACAACGCGTTCGCCTATATCTCAACTGTGGATTCTCATATTATTAAAAATAATGCAATGTCCATATGCTATGGAACAAAATACCTATATAATATAAAGTATTAACGGGGCTTGGGGGCCGTGGTCTACTGGGTTCCTTCTTCATCTTTCCAGACGTTTCGTCTGCGGCTGCGGCAGACATCTTCAGTGGCAGTTGCTGTTGAGACTTCCGCTAGAACACTTCGATCGCACGCAGACGAAACGTCTGGGAAGATGAAGAAGGAACCCAGTAGACCACGGCCCACAAGCCTCGTTAATACTTTATAATATCCTGACACCAGCCGTGAAAGCTTACGAATTTTAATAAAAATACCTATATCCTCACATATACTTCAGGAATCTAAATTATTGGTATACTTTACTTCGTTGTTTTTTTTTTTTTCGAAAAGGTAGCCACTTTCTAGACAAAGCTGTTACATTTAGGGAGTACTTCTGCAAATTCTGCATTCTGTATACAAACCTTGGTAGTATAGTAAACCCCTACTTCTCTCAATTTGGAGGAAGAAAGATTTAAGATAGGACAGTCACACATTCGATGGCAAGAAATTATTGGCAATTATTAACTTGTGTTGTTCTCAATGCTGGTATAGAATGTTATTTACGTTAAGCTTTATCGGTTCCTGGCACCGAAGAGGGCTTAATCAACGCTCCAATGGGTCCACCTGCTAAGTCACACCGCACTCAAAATACGGTTCACACTTTTATACGCTTACAATTCCTTCCAAATGCTAAAAAATGTTGGATTGTTCTTTAACATTACTTTACTCAACCAGTACGCAAACATCTATGGTGGACTGAAGATGTTTTGGGCACAAATATGTAAGACTCCCTGGCTTTACAGTGTATTAGAAATCCCGTTTGCTTATGTTTCCAAATACTCAATTTATGAATAGACACACTTTCGTTTTTATCAGTTCTGCAAATAAAACTTATTATTTTTAAGTGCGCCACTTTCATCTGCAGAACGACTGGCCATAAAATATTTTTGGTCAGTAGCTAATATTGTGGAAAGCTGATATTACTCCTTGAAATGTCTTAATGTTTCCTGTTGCACATTTAGGCAAATAAGCTTATATTTTTAAATAATTATTTCCCCACTAATTTAAAGGTGGGTTAAACGTAATGTTCGCAAACTTTTATTGACTTTATAGACAAACTCTCGTCCCATTTTAAAGCTGGAATTACATTTATATAATGATCATTCTTTGTTATTGGACTAGTTGTTTCCAAAGGCTCTTTTAACTTATTTCCCGTTTAAAGTCAGCTTTTGTATATCATATATGCGACATCGTTAAACAATTTATATTCTTATAGCTTCTACCTGCGGAAACAAAGATAATTGCAATTAAAATAAACAGATAATTCAGCGAAGTTGAATTTGTATGCATGACATAAAACGTTTTGTCCTTACATCACGGTGCACATCGAACTTAACAATATGGAACCATTCACAATGAAAATCTCGCGTTAACCTAAAGATGTATAACGTAGTGCATAAGCTTAATGCGATATTACGCTCCAACCACAAGCAAATGCAAGCCAATTGTAAGTGAGCATGAAGCAGAGGAGTTAATATGGCTGCCTGTTTAGCGATCACCGTCAACATACAAGACAAAGGAGCTATTAGTTCATTATACTGTGATTTGTATACAACTCCTGATTATCCATGTCCATATTCATGTACAGAAAGGCAGTTAGTATATCAACACACGGTGAAGGAAAATCTCCTGCGAATTGGAAGAATGGTCATGTGATATAGAGTATGAAAAATCGCAAATAATACCTACCAGCTGATTGGCTAATATTTTACTTTGACGTAGACACAAATATGGGCGTTTGTAGCCTGAAAACTTTCACATTTACGCTATAAATGTATTGCTATATCTATATCTATGACAACATATTACGGTATACTTTTATCTAAGTTTCCTGATCACTTTTGTGGCACCTCTTCCTTAGATCCATTCTTTTTAAAAGAACTTCATTGTTTATTTGCTTGTCCATTTTATATGCAAATTTCTTACCCATATTTACATTTAAAGTGTTTCACTTTATCCAATTTCAATGTCTCTTCACTAATGTGATGAAGTACATGTTTCCCTGTCACTTCCCTTCTGAGACATATAATGAAGCATGCCTCTTCTTCCTCTTCTACAAGAAACACAAATTCATTAATTAATCACTGACTCTCTCAATTAGGTATTGTGACTTCAAGGGTTCGTAGATTCAAAAGTCTGGCTTGCAGAAATTTAAAACGCTCTTTATTGCTGAAAAACAGCAATTTTTACAACCCTTGCAGCAGCAAAAAAAAAATCGTGACTTTGACAATCAATTGCCTTCAAGGTTGACTCGGTGCTCTGCCGCACGTCAACAAACAAAAGAATAACTGCGGTAAAATTCAAACGTCGACTGTCACAATAACCATCACACAACTGACTCCTTCTCACACTTTGCCGCTATTTGTACCTCCCAGTCATTGTTCTAGAATGCCGTAGATGATGATTATGTGCATAAGGGCGCTCAACTATAGAGGTTATCAGCACAGAATGCCGTAGACTTACCGAGAACAATCGCGGCGGCAAGAGAAAGACGGAACATTCCAGAGCATCTCTTTGTCTCTTTCTTTCCTGGTCGGAAGCTCCACAACAATGTGATTGGTGACACTATATAGCCTCCATAGGGGAAGAGATCCGTCCCTTTCAGCTGCCAAAGTGCGGGCGCTGCGGACCCTTAGCACTCGTAGTACCTCTGACGTTACTAGAGGAACCTCGGGCCGAACATCTGAGCCCCTCCTTCGGAAGTTGTTCGGATTGGGATGGCTTCGAGGGGGCAGTGTGTTCCCGATACCCGTGGGAATCGGGTACGTCTTCGGACGGGGTTGAGGGAAGCCATTAAGTTTCCGGGTACTAGCCTGCTAAGCTAGTAGAAGGTGTGCTAGATCACCAGGCGGCCCCACCGAGGTCATATCGGTAGTCTTCACCTTGAGTGTTGACGCGCGTAAGTGGCGTATCCACTTCCATCCCGTCTTGTGTTCCTAGGACCAGATCGGGGGGGCCTGTTAGGTAACTAGGTCTTGCCCTACGGAAAGCCCCACGGAGGATGCCGAGCGCCCTTTGGGACAGCTCGGATACTCCCTGGTTGAAAGAGGCCCGGGTCTTGTTCCTACGGGTTCAAGGATAATGGGGGTAGAACCTCTGTACTCAACCATATAGCCAGAACAACTTCCAACAGATGTAGAATGTTCAGAAGTTAAGAAGAAAGAAGGTGTTAAAACAATATCGTTATTTCCCGACAGCGCACGGCTGCACCGTGGCTCAGTGGTTAGACCGCTTGGCTCTCACCAAGGCGGCCCCGGTTCTATCCCAGGCGACCACAAAGTGAGATTTGTGGTAGACAGAACGGCGCTGGGGCGGGTTTTCTCTGGGATCTCCGGTTTCCCCCGCCATCTCATTTTACTTCCAGAGAATATCAAATATTCCACACAATTCTCGGTTCCAGTATTCGCGTCTTTACTTTTTCTTTAACTGTTCACGTATCTTTCATTAACTTACTCTACAATTACAGTAGATACTCTGACTCCATTATAACAGCTTAAATTGTTATTTATCATTTAATCCAAATTACTAAGCCTATCTTCTTTTCTTTTCATTCAGTTTGGCAATCTTTGCCTTTTTAGTATTTATTAAGTCGTCTCATAAGTAATGTCGGTTTTCCGATTTTGTTGTTTTGGAAAATTTATTGGGTTCCTTTGTATGTGCAATGCTATTGTGAATCTGTAGGTTCGTAGAATTAAAAGTCCGAGTTGCAGATATTCCAAATGTTCTTTATTTGGGTCGAAACACACTTCGTAGCTGCAGAATTACATCACATATCAATCTAAAACACCAGGGTCGATGACAAATATCAGCTCTCGTTACAACAACACTCTGCAGCTGTTTACTCTCCTGTTTATGACTCACTCTTGGCAAGTCGTCGCCTCCTTAAATACCTCATTGATAATTCTAGATATTTCCGGAATAAACAAGAATTCGAATGTTCTATACAGCAATCAAGATATCACTAGAATGTTCCAATTACCTCACTTATCTGCGCTGGTAAGTCTTGTCTCAGTGGTACACTATCCGACTGTTATCTTTATCTGCAGGCTCTTTGTGTACACAAACCGTGCTTATCTCTCGGCACCGAAACTTCCGTGCTTTTCGCCACGACAATATTTACAGGATTCCAAGGTTAGTGTTACGTACATTGTGACCATGTGTCATTCTTCAGTTGTTAATAAACAGACACAAAATCAAGATAAAGTTTCAACTTAGAGTCCTTCTAAACACTACCGGAAACAAGATTATAAAGCCGCTGCCGCAGCTCGCAGAATATGTGAAGTGAAAGAATAAGGTGTCGTTAGTAAGCTTGGGGTACAACTATGGTTCCAACATTTCAACAATGTATACGAATACGCTGAATATCTACCACGTTCTGGAAGACCTGAAGTAAGGAATATTGAGGATACGCACCAAGATTGGCGAAAAAATACGCAAAACAGTACCCGTAGGTTTTCAGAACAACTTAGTGCATCAAAATACACAATACATTGCCATATTAAGCTACTTGGAAAATCGTACAGAAGCTGTACATCTGTACCTCAACCGGCTGAACGTAGAGTGGATATCTGTCGTCAGCTTATGCATAATCCCATGGACGATAGATTTGTCAGGAGAATTGTCACTTGTGATGGAAAATTAGTTAATTGCCGAAAACGTGATTGATCGAAACAGAGGCTTGGTCCTCACCCCCTGTCGAACTAATCGTTAAAACAGCTCAGTTCGAGCCAAAGTAATGTTGTGTGTTGCTGGAATTTTGAAGGTGTGATTCACTGGAAGATTTTTCCAAACGAGTGGACGATTGATCGTATCTTTACTCTCAACAACTGGAACGAGTTCATGAAATTTTAAGACAAAGATACTCAACATTAGTAAACCGAAATATAGTTCTATTGCAACAGGATAATGCAAGACCCCATACTGCACGAACAACCATGGAATAAATTCATGAATTAGCAGGAATCGAACTGCTACGAACTGAACTGAACAAGCGCCAGCGAGTTCTTTGCATCAAATTCCATAGACTGGTACCAACGTGGGATAATAAATCTCGTGAACGATAGCTCAAGACATTAGAATCTAACGGTGTATACTTTGAAAATTAGTTATTTGCTTGTCAGAACACATTTCAAGTACATTTTTTTTAATTTACGTCCTCCAACGTCAAGTCATATCCGACGGGATAATGAAATGGATGAAATGATGCTCAAAGGAGCCCAGGGTCCATAGAGCTTAGAGTTACCCGACATTTGTCTTTGAGGATAAGGGAAAACTCCGGAAAAAACCTCATTTAGGTATCTCATCCTGACCGAGATTCGAACTTGGGACCTCTTGAACGTTAGGCAGACATGCTACCATCTACGCTACCGAGGCGAGCGATTGTTTTTCATTATAAATGGCATTACTTATGAGACAGTAGTATTGCGGCAACGCACATAAAGCCCACCTTGGTAGCGTGGTGGTAGAATGTCTGCCTCACGTTCAAGAGGTCCCGAGTTCGAATGTCGGTTAGGGTGAGTTACCTGGATAAGTTTTTTCCGTTTTTTTTTCTTATCCTGTAAGACGAATGTCGGGTAACTCTAATCTCCATAGACCCCGGACTCATTTGAGCATCATTTCACCCATTCCATTCATCGTCCGATATGACTTAACGTTGGAGGACGTAAATTACAAAAAACGCATATAAAAGGTTCGCGTGGAGTGTAAACGCAGCTCGTTTGCACAAAGGAACTGATAAAGATAACAGTCGGATAGTGTATCACTGAGACAAGATTTACTGACAGAAAAGTGAGGTAATTGAAAATTTCTAGTGACTTCTTGACTGATAGAGATTATTCGGTTTCTGGTTTGTTTTATAAATATCTAGAATTTATGAATGAGATATATAAGAGATTGTGACACGCTAGCGGACAGTGTAAGTCAGTCGCGAGAGTTGTAAGCAGTAAACAGCTGTGAAGTGTTGTAACGACAGTTGATGTAAACAGATCGCTGTATGCTATTCTCATCGAACTTGTGATGTAATACGACTACTGTAAGAATAGAACAGAGGTATTTCTACGGAAATAAAGAACATTTGGAATATTTGCAACTCGGACTTTTAATTCTACGAACCCATAAAGACACAACATATATTCATCTAGTGCTATTCTTGAACCCCATTGTGCGCTCCATAAGGTATTTTCCTTCTACATCGCCAATCTTGTGTCTGTAAAGCTTCTACGTTTGTTCTTTTTGTTTCTTTATTTTCTTATCGTTCCTCTCCTCTGGAAACATTTCCTCATCAGGTTCTCCTAGCAGATATTGAACAATGCAGGTAATAAGCGGCACCCTTATCGCATCTTTCTTCTCTCCCATAATTTCTCTTCCATTGGTTAAAAAGGTGCGGTCTTTCTCTCCATTGCAAACTACTGTTTTCTCCATAAATAAACCAGAAATTAACAAGTCTAAACACGTTTTAGAAGCATGAAAATGAACATTTTCATGTATAAAAGCTACAACTCTCTTATAAAATATGGGCATAGTTCATCAATACAAACATCACATCCAATCTATATTACAATGTGGTCGACTATGGAGTAATTTTGGGAAGAGGAATTGTTAATCATAATGCTTATATTTGTATGCGAAGTTTAAAATAATGCACTCCGTTAGGCTCAGTTCGCAGGGCACAGAGCTCGCGACTGTCAGGATGTAATCATGTAATAAATGGTCTCATTTTCGATACACTCCCTTGCGCGTCAAGGGAAAATGCAACGAGAAATGCAGCTTAGGATATTATCGTGGCAACGGGCATAAATAAATAACAGACGGCGGATAGTATTTCACGGTAATAAAGAGCTTGCATAAGTAGTTAAAGACAGCGCGGCTAGTGTACACAAAGAGGCGGCCAAAGCAGATAAACATAGCGCTTGAGATAAGTGACTTGCCGGTCCAGATAGGATTTCACTTTTGGAAGGTTCTAGTGATATCTTGATTGACAGAGAAAAAGTTGTTTCTTACTTGCTCGAGAAGTCTCTGGAATTATGAATGAGTAAGGGATTGTGACATGCCAGCGGACAGTTGTAAAACGAGTTGTGAGTAAGCAGAAAACAGCTGTAAAGTGTTGTTGTTGCAAAGACATGTAACAAGAGCTTTGTCAACAGTGGAAGTTGAGTAAGCTTTTTGTTACTGTCATCGACCTTGGTGTTGTGATGTGTGATGTAATTCTGCTGCTACGCAGTGTTTCTACGCAAATAAAGAACATTTAGAATTTTGGCAAATTGGACGTTTAATTCTACGAACCCACAGAGTCACAATATAGTTAGGAAAAAGCTGCAGATTCTCAATGGCATACTTTAAATAACGCGATTTTCCAATTTTCTACTACGCCCACAAAGTTTCAAGTATGGCAAATTTAGGGAAGAAACTGCTAAATTAGCAACATTGCTATCTATAAAAAACTGAAAAGAAATACGTGAAAAAGAAACAAATGTTAACTCTTTTCGGAAGAGAATAGTTGAAGTACACTCCTGGAAATTGAAATAAGAACACCGTGAATTCATTGTCCCAGGAAGGGGAAACTTTATTGACACATTCCTGGGGTCAGATACATCACATGGTCACACTGACAGAACCATAGGCACATAGATACAGGCAACAGAGCATGCACAATGTCGGTACTAGTACCTTGTATATCCACATTTCGCAGCAATGCAGGCTGCTATTCTCCCATGGAGACGATCGTAGAGATGCTGGATGTAGTCCTGTGGAACGGCTTGCCATGCCATTTCCAGCTGGCACCTCAGTTGGACCAGCGTTCCTGCTGGACGTGCAGACCGCGTGAAACGACGTTTCATCCAGTCCCAAACATGCTCAATGGGGAACAGATCCCGGATCTTGCTGGCCAGGGTAGTTGACTTACACCTTCTAGAGCTCGTTGGGTGGCACGGGATGCATGCGGACGTGCATTTTCCTGTTGGAACAGCAAGTTCCCTTGCCGGTCTAGGAATGGTAGAACGATGGGTTCGATGACGGTTTGGATGCACCGTGCACTATTCAGTGTCCCCTCGACGATCACCAGAGGTTTACAGCCAGTGTAGGAGATCGCTCCCCACACCAGGATGCCGATTAATGGCCCTGTGTGCCTCGGTCGTATGCAGTCCTGATTGTGGCGCTCACCTGCACGGCGCCAAACACGCATACGACCATCATTGGCACCAAGGCAGAAGCGACTCTCATCGCTGAAAACGACGCGTCTCTATTCGTCCCTCCATTCACGCCTGTCGCGACACCACTGGAGGCGGGCTGCACGATGTTGGGGCGTGAGCGGAAGACGGCCTAACGGTGCGCGGGACCGTAGCCCAGCTTCATGGAGACGGTTGCAAATGGTCCTCGCCGATATCCCAGAAGCAACAGTGTTCCTAATTTGCTGGGAAGTGGCGGTGCGGTCCACTACGGCACTGCGTAGGATCCGACGGTCTTGGCGTGCATCCGCACGTCGCTGCGGTCCGGTCCCAGGTCGACGGGCACGTGCACCTTCCGTCGACCACTGGCGTCAACATCGATGTACTGTGGAGACCTCACGCCCCACGTGTTGAGCAATTCGGCGGTACGTCCACCCGTCCTCCCGCATGCTCACTATACGCCCTCGCTCAAAGTCCGTCAACTGCAAATACGGTTCACGTCCACGCTGTCGCAGCAAGCTATCAGTGTTAAAGACTGCGATGGAGCTCCGTATGCCACGGCAAGCTGGCTGACACTGGCGGCGGCGGTGCCCAAACGCTGCGCAGCTAGTGCCATTCGACGGCCAACACCGCGGCTCCTGGTGTGTCCGCTGTGCCGTGCATGTGATCATTGCTTGTACAGCCCTCTCGCAGTGTCCAGAGCAAGTATGGTGGGTCTGACCCACCGGCGTCAATGTGTTCTTATTTCCATTTCCAGGAGTGTAATTTTGTCAGACAGTAAACTAACAGCAGCCGCATTATTCATCCAGTCAGCAATAAATTATGCTGTTTAGTCTGATCCTGAAGCTTCTACGCTGGTGTATAGTGATATTATTTATATACTATTTCACATTCGCAATTCAGATGACATGTTTATATCTTCAGCACTTAGGGAAAAATAAGGAAATTCAATTTACTCTCTGTATGTTAGAAAAGGCATTAAGAATCACATTATTATATACCTCAAGATTTATTTGGCTTTTCATCTAAAACTAAGTGTACTAACACAGTGTGTCAATAGCTTTAATTAGCGATCACGTATTTTAAAATGAATGAAATATGTATTTACTGCTTTTGTTTCGAGCACTATATTCTCACAATAAAACTCAGTTGTGCGTAAATGTGGTATTATTATAAGTATTTTAGCATGAAAGTGGGCTTACACCATGGACAGTTCATGAATCGATTATAATTATGCACTCACATACAATGTAAAGTAAGTATTTTCTTCACCCGAAACGCCAATATCGAGATTTCAATGCAAAACTGAAGTGAAGTGATAATTTCTCTTCTCCTTTACCAAATATTCTTACAAACGCTTATTCTTCTGTTTCATTAATCAAGATGAACATTGGAAGAAATTATCCTATTGCTAATTTTCAGTTACGTGCAAGGAGAATATGAGAATGGACTAGACTTTAAACGATAGTCAAATCTTTAAATCTTATCGCTGTGTGACGGCTTCGAAATTCCATTCTCTTTGGGTGGCCAAGAGCTAAAGGACTTCCCATTCGTAAAAGTATGAAGATCGTGTAAATTAAAACAAATAACAATGAATATCCTTAGAATGGTACACTTCACACAAAAAGTGTGTCTAGTTCACTTTCTCCTCGAGCAGCCAGCCAGGTGAAAAGATGATTAGATATCAACGTTTCGGGAGCGTACATCTCTCCCATCATCAGGATATTTATAAAATGTTATAACCACAAAATAAAATACTGTATATAACACACTATCAAAATTCGCATTACTGAACAAAACGCTGTTTTCAGTAAATTAAATGCCAGGTCAGGAGATGGCGTGAGTATAGAAAACTGTGTCAAAGAAACGTAACTACTTAACTTGATTATCAAGCTGTATTGATCTTTGCTTCTTAATTCGACGGATTTCCATTTTAAGGCCGATTTCCAAGAGGGGCTGAACTGAAACCCAGCATCACGGTTAAGCGTGCTACTTTCAGAGGAAATCGCCAAAGTCTCCTTAATTCTCCACTGTTGCATTTTGCCAAGATGGTCGTCTCCCGAAAATTGGCTCTATGGTCGTTACCAAAACAATGCTCTACCAGCCCAGACTTCTCAGATTGCATTAAACGAATGCTCCGTTCATGTTCGATTATTCTAGTAGCGATGGTCCTTCCGGTTTGTGCTATATACGGTGTCTCTCATTCACAGGGAATGCGCTTCACTCCCGGAACTTGAAAGTCCAGTTTGTCTTTCACTGATCTCAACAGATGTTTAATCTTCGGAGGTGGCTTGTGGATGGTCCTGATGTATTTGGTGAGAATTCTGCTGATTCTTCCGGATAGATTGCCGGTAAAGGGGATGCAGGCTGTAGCGGCAGGCTACGACGTTTGCTCTATTACAGGTTTCCCTTTTCTAGCTTTGGTGATCGAGGCTTCAACATCATATTCGGAGTAGCCGTTTTGACGGAAAGTGAGTCTCAGGTGCTGTAATTCTTGTTTAAAGTGGCTGGGATCAGAGATAGACAAAGCATTGTGGGCCAGTGTATTGAGAACTCCGAGTCGTTGAGACTTATGATGGAAACTATGAGCGTTCAGATAGAGATCGGTGTGAGTAGGCTTGCGATATATAGCATGCCCCAGTGTACCGTTGCTGTTTGTTGAAACAAGAATGTCCAGGAATGGAAGAGTTCTATCCTTCTCCAATTCCATGGTAAACTGTATTTGAAGTCGAAGGCTGTTGAGATGTGCAAGAAAGCTAGGCAAAGTATCTGATCCATGTGGGCAAATTACGAAAGTATCTATAGAAATGAGATGGTTTAAGTGGAGCTGTGGCAAGTATTTCATGTACTAGGTGTTCCATATAGAAATTAGCTATAGCTGGTGACAAAGGGGAGCCCAATGCTACTCCGTCTATTTGTTCAAAGGAAGTACCACCAAACAAGGAGAAAGTGGACGTCAGGGTATGTCGGAAGAGCTCTATGATATCTCCTGACCTGACATTTAATTTACTGAAAACAGTCTTTTGTTCAGTAATGCGAATTTTGATAGTGTGTTGTCTTTGTTTATAGTTGTGTTATATACAGTATTTCATTTGTGGTTATAACATTTTATAAATATCCTGATGATGGGAGAGATGCACACTCCCGAAACGTTAATATCTAATCATCTTTTCACCTGGCTGGCTGCCCAAGAAGAAAGTGAGCGTATTCATCGCCAGGAAAGCTTTAGGTCTTATTTTAGTGTGTCTAGTATTTCTAAGCTTCCATTTTTGGTGCAGTACGATTTTTTCTATTTCTTATGGATAACTGGCTATATAAAAGTCATGCAGAATGTGTTCACATACATACAGACCGACACAACCCGTCACCTTATTTGTTTTAATTCATAGAACCTCTAAAGTATACTTTCACTGAAATCTCAATATGGAAATTAGGTAGGACTTTACCACGAAATGACGGGATGTGGGATTTACAAGGTGGCGTGTATGAATGGGGGGGGAGAAAGGAGGTAGCTTTAAGCTCCTCAACGGCTGTGGACTTGGGCACAAGAGCCCTTGTGCGCCGCTGATGGAAAATTTCAACTAAGAAAACGTAATTTTGAAATTCCAGACTAATTATTGGGTCGCTAATATGCTTCCAAATGTTCAAAATATAATGAAATCATATTCACTCCTTTCAATGATCTCTTTCGTAGTTTGCAGATAACCTATTACACATATTTCATCCTATACAGTGTATACCTGAATTTTAGTACTCTGTTCCTACTTTAAGTACCTATTGATTTTTAAGTACATATTCAAGAAATGTAAACAGGATAAAACATACTGGAGTGTCCGTCTTACAGAGAATATATATTCATATGCAACTTACTACAGCTTATCTATTTTAAATTTTAGACCTTCTCAAGTTGAGCTTAGTTAAATGCAGATTAATTTCTGAATAAGTTACTTTGTTCACTGGAAAGAAAATGTGGAAAGAATTACAGAATGTGTGTGCTATGCATCTTTATGTTCTTCAAAATATTGTGACTTCATGGATTCGTAGAATTAAAAGTCCAATTTGCCGAAATTCTAAATGTTCTTTATTTCCGTCGAAATAGACTGTTCAATTCTCACGTAACAACATTACATCACGTATACAACACAATCTTCCAAGGTTGATGACAATAACAAACAGCATTCAGTTTACAACATCAGCTCTCATTACAACACTCTCAGATGTTTACTGCTTACGAACACTCTTGGCAAGAATACCTCACTGATAATTTCTAGACTATTCTAAAATAAACCAGAAACCGAAAAACCTCTATCAGTCGAGAAGTCACCAGAAATTTCCATTTATCTCTGTTTGTTTGTTTCGGCAGAACTTTACCTGCGTGCTATCTTTATCCACCGGCTCTTTGTTTCCACACTGCCGCCTATCAGTTCCTTTGTGTAAACAAGCCACGCGATCGTAGATAAGGGTTCGCGACAATACGTTATCGCTCAAGAAGGCATAATTAGCAAGAGCTATGAAAAACAACTTAATTAATTACGTTAACTAGTTTAATTGGTAATTAAAAACGCATTAGTCAATGATTTGTATGAAAACTATTTCGTATAAACAATGTTATTATTCCAACATCCAATGTATCATTAATGATGAAATGTTATAATTGTGGAATCAAGGACAAATAAAGTTACATAGGAGAAATAAAGTGTATTGTCTCCCGCTATTGAATTAGTTATTGATTACTGCCTATTGCCAAAATCTCTACGGTCCAACGTATGTAGTGTTTTACCTATTATGAATCAAGAGCTAAATCAGGTCAGTGACCTAAGACTGAATTACAGCTACGGTTACGGCTAGTGCGTGCTCTTATCAAAGTTTTGGCAGATGTATGTTATGGGAGTTTGCTACTCAAATGAAGTAAAATTGTGTGGTTTGTTCGTTTGTTTGTAATCAGTTAATCATTTATTTCTATTTATATCAGAAAAATGTTCAATAAACTACGTTATTAACGCCGACTTGTACAGAGGAATAAACACTCAGTCCTATGGCTGAAGTAGATCTTTTTTCAATCTTCAGTAGTTTTAACGTTTTCGGTTTCCGAACTCATTTGTGCTTTCATTTTTAGCTTCGTTTTCAATATGAGTTCCCATGTACATGAGAACAGGACCTGCTTTAAAAAACACAACAAATTCCTGTTCTTATTATAGCACTATTACTATTCAACAAGCCTAATTACTTCTTTGCTAAATTTAGTAATCGTCTGAATTTACTATTGTCTTTATTATTCACATTTCATCATCCTCAAGTGCACCCTTGAGACTTGATTTCGTTCACTTTATTTCATTTTACTTCAAGAATGTCATGTCTAATGTGGAGCAAATAAAGAGATATATTTTATAGAATGCAATTAAAACTTCCTCTGAAACGATTCTGTTTTAAATTGTGTGAATATTGCTACAGCATTGGGGTTCGGTTTTTAATGCATGTGATTCTATCTAATGAAACTTTACAACATAAATATTGCATTAGGGAAACTAATTTTACCTCGGGAAACATAGCTGTTTTGACCGCTTATAAGCCTACAGTTTTCCCAGTTACAGCCACTTTTACCGTATGTGCAAAACGAGGAAATTAACAGAAACTGAAACTGGCAAAATCTCTAAACGATTGTATTCTAATTCTAAAAAGTTGTATTATATTGTTACCAATTGTGCTAAAACTAAAATAAACTTTGCAAATATTAATAATGACTCTTCAAGGTAATCTAATACGTAATTACAGAAGTAGTTTCCTAAGATGTTACCACATTAGCAGTATTCAAACAATGCCTGAATAATGTCGCGATAATATCACTTCAGTTTAAAGATAAAATGCACTTTCTGCTGTTTTTCAAACAGCTTAGTTTATATGGTTGCCAATTTCTTTACCAACAATGCCAAAAGTATATATCAAGTATTGTGATCCATGGAAAGGTCACAGTAAGAACGCTTGCGCAAATAAACAGAAAAGCAAGCCTACCTACATATTGCTATCATTAGCGTGCACATTAGAGGTTCACACATTAGCACAGTTTCATGGACAAATGCTAGCAAGAGCGCCTTTGAAAGCGTTTATGTGGAGGGACCAAGGTGGATGGCACAGCGGTTAACTGCTCAAATTGCATTCGGGAGGTCACGGTTTCGAACTTCGTCGATTAGACTCGACTTTGTGGCTTGCTTTTGTCACTTAGACGCACGCTGGAATACTTACTTTTTATATTATGACTTCCTTTCCATAATTTCCATTCAATTCATTTGCTTTGGTTGTGCTGGATAGATGGCGCGAATGTTTACGCGTTTTAATGCTGTTTTCGGGGCTGGATAAATTATTGGTCAGAATCCTCTCATGGGAGAGACGGCAGGGGATTTTTTCGGATTAGGTTGGTCTCGGCGGGATAATGGTTCCCGACATCCATGTATATCGGATTTCGTCTGGCTGATAGCCACACAGACGGGGCTGGGAGACGCCTAAGAGAATCACGGTACTGGCTGGATAGCTACTAGTACAGTTCGGCCACTCTATCTGCGGCTCTGACATTTCTCGAGAGGGGGAAGCAGGCTGTTGCTAGTTCTTTAGCGGGAATTTCAAGCAGAGGAACAATGCGTATTTTAAATACTTCACCTATTTGAATATTTCACGAACCAGTAGCCATATCATTATAATAGTAATAGGACTTACGAACACTAAAACTCGGAATTCAAGCACGCAAAATATACCAAAGAAAGTTCACCAGCGCAAGCAGCTAAAGCCACATGGCTCAAACAAATTTAACCTGGCAACCCGGTGTTGGGTTCGGGAGTCACGCCTAGCAGCGACAATGCTGATTGGCGCTAGCAGACAGTTTTAACTTCCTGACCAAAACACCGGATGTAGAGACGCCCAGTACTACCAACAGATACAGTTAGTGTATGTGGAAGTTGTAAACGAAATATTTGAATAAAGTAGTCTTGTAATAAATATCTTGCATGATAATGAAATTACAAATTGTATTTCAGTGTTTCAAAGCTAATATAGTCCCATATTTTCATTCTAAAGGTAATTTTGAGGATATTTTTTCAATTGCGCATTACTGTACGTTGGTACTATTAACTTTCCACCTCCACCTCTTGCAGTCGCAAAGCGCCAGAGCCGGAGATACAACGGCCGGACTGTAGTAACACGGTGAGCTAGATCACTGGCAAACCGACGTTATCGGTTGTCTTCACGAATGGGTTGACTCGCATAAGCGGTGTATCCATTCCATCTAAAACGGGGGAGGGGCTTTTAGATTTAAGGCATTGCCCTAATTAAAAAAACATTAATTTTATTTAGAAACAAAACTTAATGGCTGGTAAAATCCGAATGACCAATTCTAATATCTTAATTAAACAAACTTCCTGAGATATTTCTGAATTATGCTTAAAATTAATATGCAATATTCGTGCTTTTAAAAGCGTCAATATGTATCGAATGTTTTTCTTCACATTTGTATTTGATAGTGCTAAATCAAGGAATCACTTTCATAAACTAAATGGATAACCACTTATGATATACGATATTGCTGAAAAAATAACTTCCTTCACAATTATATGCTTACGTACTAAATGACAGTGAATTGTTGATTTCTCTATTACGTATAGTATATAAGGGAAATATTGTATTCAGCCCAAAAAATTTATACCAACATTTCAGAGAAATTACATATTTTTAGCACCATAAGTATAAAAACTGTGCTTGTGAACAGCATAACTGCAAGACAAAATATCGGTTAAATATCAAACTTGCTATTTAAATTCAGTGTATTCCAAACAGGCAACCCTTTGCATGGAACAGTTTCGAAAATTAAGTTTACTCCAAAATGGCTCTAGCAATCTTGATTAAATTACATGTTTAAGTCATTATAATCACAAGTAAGGTACACATTTTTAAGTTTCTGGGAATGTTAATTGGAATATATATATATATATATATATATATATATCTTGTCTACTGCTCAAATTAATGTGATAATAGTTTTAAGAGGTTTAACGCTACATTAAAAAATAAGATAAAGTTTTACAGAAAATAAGAGAGATAAATAATAATGCGAATATAAATATTAAATAACAGTCAATATGATAAAGAAGAAGTTAAAAGGAAATAAGTAAATGAAGATTTATTTGAAAGCAGTGGTTGCTTAACGGACAGCTTTTTGAACTAAATCACAGAACTATTGGTCGCGTTACGCCAATTCATTACGCGTCTAGCTAGCAAAGAGAACGGACTGATGTAACGCCATCTCTTAAATATATTCATAAATCTACAATTTATGAAGATCGTTGTCTCATAATAAGTGAATTAGTATTAAATAGTTTGAACATTTAACATGGAGTTTTAAAGCAATAAAATTTAATTTTAAAAAATACTTTAATTCTGTGTCGTTCCTTAACAAGACGTATGCACACCCTGATGGTTACCTCTCACAGCTCTGCCGAGCAAGCTTGGAATAAATACTGCAACTTTATGGGTTCGTGGAATTAGAAGTCCACTTTGCCGAAATTTTAAATGTTCTTTATTTGCGTAGAAACACCCTGCGTAGCAGGAGAATTACATCACATATCACAATCTACAACATCAAGATCGGTGACAATAACAAACAGCTTACTCAACTTCCACTGTTTACAACACTCTTGATACATGTCTTTACAACAACTTACTACTCACGACTCTTGTTTTACAACTCACTCTTGGTGTGTCGTCACTTCCTTGCGGAAGAGCTGGCACTTCTTTGCATTTAGCTTCAAATTGGTCGCCTGCAGTCTCTGTAGCACCTTACTCAGATTCTCGAGATGGTCTTCGAAACTCTTGCCGACGATGATGATGTTGTCCAGATATAACAGGCAGACACCATAAGTCAGTTCTCTCATCACTGATTCCGTTAGGCGTTGAAATGTGGCTGGTGCGTTGCAGAGGCCAAAGGGCATAACTATGAACTGCCAAAGCCCTTGGCCTGTCGAGAATGCAGTCATCTCCTTGTCTCTCGGGTCGAGAACCACCTGCCAGTAACCCAACTTCAGGTCCAGGGTGAGAACCACTGTGCATCAGCTAGCGTGTCCAGGGTGTCGTCAATCCGGGGTAAGGGAAAACAGTTCTTCCGGGTCACAGCGTTCAGCTTCCCGTAGTCCACGCAGAAGCGTAGCTCACCGTTCTTCTTCGTCACCAGGACTATGGGGTAACACCAAGGGCTATCAGACTCTTCAATCACTCCCTTGGATTTCATGTCATCTAGCATATCACGTACCGCCGCTTGTTTCGCCATAAAAACGCGTCTAGGTGGTTGCCGAATAGGCCAGGCGTCTCCGGTGTCGTTACGGTGAAGCACTTCATCCGTGCGGCCGTAGTCACTGCGGCCTTAGCTGAAGACGCGCTGGTATCGCCTCAGCAGTTGTCGAACTTTCTCCAGCTGTTCTTCAGTCAGGCGGGTGAGGGGTTTGGCGATGTTGGAGAAGCCCTTGATAAAACGGCGGTAGTAACTGCACAGCCCCAGGAGACTGCGCAATTCTCTCTTATCCTTTGGCCGAAGCCAATCTCTCACAGCGTGGGTCTTCTCCGGGTCTGTGGCCACTCTGGTTGGTGAGACTATGTGGCCCAAGTAGTTAACTTCCTTAAATACCTCATTCATAATTCGAGACTGTTATGGAAGTTTATCTAACATGTCACCAGATAAAGCTCGACTGTTCTAGAATGTAATTATATCCGTCGGCAGGTCTTTTATTTCAGGCGCTGCTATGCGAGCTCTTTATCTCCGTGATATACTATCCACCGGTTAATTATCTGCGCTATCTTCATTTTCCTGCTCTTTGTGTACACACGCTGCGCGATCGGGTTCGGGACACTGCTGATGCTGGAGAGATGTTCCAGATGTTTTATATCGACGGTATCGGCTTCTATTTCTGGCAGCGCCTTCAACGTGAGATTTGAAAGAAAGGGACTATCAGCGCATCGTAATAACTTCTAACTGTACGTTCAACATAGCTGCAACGTGACGTCGAAATAGAGAAATAAGAAGAGCTTCAGGGAAACTCCAGTGTGAGACCTAAACAGAAGAAAAATGGCCAGAACTTCAAGTTAGATGTATCGTTGTATTCCTAAAGTCTGCGGTCACACCTGAATACAAGTGTTATATGGGGTTGTACTTATTTAGTGGCTCCAGTTGTTCCAGAAAATAACCGGATTGCACAACTTCATCATGAATTAGGAATCGGCGAAATCCAAACGCACATCCCTATTAAGACTCACAGATACTTTGCTCCTTTTTCTCAAGTCTGGTGAATGGATACTTCAAACAGGAACGGGTGCTGAGTATAGACTGAAGCTGCACTTGCCGTACATTACTTTCGCATTGCGTGGTACCACACTCCTTTTCTATTGACTATTCACAATGATTTGGGAACTTGTAGATGAGCAATATCTTTACTTTGTATCCCTTTTTCTGTAAGTTTGAGTATTCGGTAATTTCAAGAGTTAACGGTGCTAACCTATTTAATATTAAATCATGAGTTATACAATCGTCAATATATGAAAGTGTACTTGAAACTTATTACAGCCTTTTTATTCTGCTGTTCCGTTTAAGTAATAATTAGTGCTGATTAGACAGGGCGATAAATAAATACGCTGCCAGAAACTTGACTTAAGAAAAACGTTTGTTCAATAATAGGAGGAATGTTAAAATAAGCCAGTAGAGAATCCAATACAATGGCTGATGACTTTTAGGCCTCAAAAAGTTCTTGGTGTTGCTTACTTTAGATCGGAAGTAAAACCCATTTCGTGGATTTACGTCAATAAACCTCAAGCCTTTCAAAGAGACTTCTATCAAAATTAAGGGTCTTTCACAGCCAATTAAAATGGGATGCTGAAAACCATAGGAGCTAAAGATATTTCACAAATGAAAATTCAATTTAATTTTGTTTGACTACATACGGAATCCTAAGAACGGTTAAATCAAGCCATATTTTATGAGCTAAAATGCCATATTAAATGACACCCAAATCCAGTAAATTGTAAATAACCAGGTGTTGTAAAGTCTCCCTTTATATGTACCACATTCACTTTGAGGAAATTAATTCTCCGTCGCAATAAGTAATTTATATTCCTTTCCATTACTACTCTTCTTTTGAATTCGTTTTCCTATTTTGATGTGCTTTCTACTGAAAACCACATTCCATTTTATCACGAGTAACCTAAGCACCGAGAGAGCGTCGATTCCCAAGAGATTGCCCCGTCAGAAATTCGCGATTTTACTCGCCTTTTCTGATTCGCAGCGTGATAGAAGGTGAAGCTGGTAAAGGCAGCAGTGAAAGCCAAGGGCCTTGATAAGCTGATAAAGCACGTAAACTGATACAACAAAGAGCTCAGTCCACGCAGCTGACAAAATACGAGCCTTTTCAGAATCGGTAGCTAAGTCAGATTTCTCTCTTTAGAATATAAGTTGCTTTTTGCATCATCCGTAATGTAATGGACCGTAAAATTATCTGATAGGAATGTTTTATTTTGGGAAAATAAATTACCCTGTTCAGATTATCTATAAATCAAATTATTGGTTTGAATCCAGACTTCTATCTTTAGAATATAGGTTGCCTTTTGCATCATCTGAAATGAAATGGACATAACAATTATGCTGATAGGAATGTTTTACTTCGGGAAAATAAGTTAATCCATTCAGATTATATATCAATCAAATTAGTGGTTTGAATTTAAGCTGAAAGTTCAAATATGATCAATTTTATGATGTTTACAAAAATACATTTAGTATCCAAAAATGAATCCTAGAATGTGGTTTAATGTGTGATTTATGTATTATTAGTTTATCGCCAATGCTGACTTGAGTATGGAACTAATGAGTTAAGTTGTAGTGAATAGGTCCAAAAAGCTGCAAGTTGGTAGTTCGGGTACCGATCAATGCATAGTATGTATCAAATATTATTAACGTTTGCTCAGAACAATTTTGGTGTAAAATAAAACAAGAATTTGCTTCCTGGGTTTCTGATCAAAATCTGAATACCAAAAATAATGATTTCTTCTTAAAATTCTCTTTTGTAGCGACCAATTCGAAAAAATGTGTTTGTGAAATGCCAAGCAGCACTCATTTATTTTTGTATGCATGAAAACACCAGTATCAAAACTCTCCGTCCTTTGTTACTCATTATTTTCCCGTGCTTTCTGTTTTCTATTTCAACTTATTTCGGTTTGCTCTACACAAAAACTATGAAACTGGCGTGCATCGGACTTATCACCAATGTTTCGTCTGATTGCTGGTTACATACCCTTAAAATTAAATCTACCGCAGTGAGATCAAAGTATTTTGTGGTATGTACGATACATAACTCTCGTAATCCATAGTTATAACAATAACATTTCTGTCTGTTAGCTAAAACTTCAAGTTAAATTCAAAGTTACAACAGTTATATACAATAAAATAACACCCATTAGTCTGTACTCTTTTTAACGATAGGTCCACAGTAATAAATTCTCAGGTTCACGTTACTTCTGCCACAAAAAACGAGTAAACTTTGTAGAATTTATCTATCAATTTTTATGTAACAGTTATAAATATTGGTTTCATATTGGTATTAACCTCTTAACATTAACGATGCGGTGTAAATAAAAAGTACCTGGTTAGCGCATTGGAAGACCGCAATGTAGTAAAACATTGTAAGACTATGCAAGAGGAAACCTTGGTACTATACGGGAAAATCAAAGAAGATTTGCATGGTAAAAAATATTGGAAAGGGAAGGATGGATATAGCTTAGGTCTGAGGCAGTGAAATTAAGGGGAATGAAACGAGGATTGGACCCACAGAAGTGCCCATTATACGAGCAAATGAAAAATAATCTACATTTTATTTTGGATTGTAAAAAGACAAAATTATGGAGGGAACAATGGGTTACGGTTAGGCGGTTGAAATTATCAAGATAAATAATTAAAATTAGAATCAGGAAGGCTAACAATATAGAAGGGATTAGGAAGTTGTGTGATTATTAGCAAAGACTAAAGAAAATACAATATAGGCATTTTCAAATTATATAATTGTAGATTTATAAGGATACCTATCAGGAAAATTTGTATATTTAATTACAAGATAGTGTTACATATAGGTAAATTGTGAACCTTGTGTAAAGTGTATTGAAAACCATAGTGTTTATTTATATTTGCACCAAATACAACAAAGTGCATTTGGATTGTATATAGGATAGTTACATATATTGATAATAGGTATGAGATGTAAGGAGTCAATACGTTGTATAAAATGGAAGTGAATATATTCGTTCATTCAGTTAATTAGAATATCTGGGAGCCAAGCGGCTGAGCTAGCAAGCTTAATAAGGAAAACGACACCGAAATTTATACAACTACAATAAGTTATATCTACGTATTGTAGATAATAATATTCAAAATATCAAGTTGTATAAATAAATTCAATTCCTCTCATTTAATTGGATGTACAGAGCCTTATTTGGTTTACAAAACTATATTAACATGCTAGATCAAGTACACGAACGCTTTATTTCAGTTAGGTTTAATTAACAACACTAGCAACTACTAGTATCTTATCAAAGTCACCACAAGAGTTCCCCACATGCCACTAGGGCCTTTCACATTTAAGTGCTCTTCAAATTACATCGACCTGGACTAGGCTGGAACGCGTGACCTTGGAAACAGAAACACAGCGCTAAAGAATCTGCCATTCAAAAGTTCAGGGCCAGTTACTACATTAAGAAAGTTCGTCCTTTCTGTGAGTGTTCGAAAATACTCGATAATAAAAGAAGTAAGAAGAGTTGAGGTTATAAGATGCTGCTGGAAGTAAACTAGGAATGATAGTTCGACATTATTTTTCAATGGTCAGGCCTAAACATAACACTAAAAATGTGGGGAAAATTACATTGAGTCTGTAATGAATTCTGACTATAGCACTAACGAAGTATTTGAATTATAAAAACTTTATTACCGTTACATTCATTCTTACATCAAAATGTTTCACAGAGCTTATTGAAAAATGTTGATAAACTGAAAGCATCAAAAGTGTCTATTTAACCTGATTCTTCAAAACTACTCTTAACTTCTTAGTACTCGTTAACTGTCACAGATCAACACAATCAAAAGCTTTACATTTTCAGGTTTATATCGCAATTATAACTATGATTAAGATGAGAATCATGAATTGAATCTGCGCAACAGGCACTGTTACACACTTATCCATATAATCAACACTATGGACTAAACATTCGCCACAGATTACCTTGCGCCTATGAGAACATTCCAGCTTTAGTATCCTGGAGATTTGCAGAGGTGTTGTGATAGGTGTTGTGATGGATGTTTGAGTACCCCAGATCAGTTTGAGGTAGCGGAAGCAGCGGAGTGAATTCTTCCGAGCTACTGCATGTAGACAAACACAATCAAAATAAATGTTTACTGCTACTTGTTTCAGTCTGCATTGCAAGTTGGTAATACGTAAACGAATTTTGATATTCATTTGACTTCATCTTTGAGTTCCTCTCTTTCTTTGTCCCCTTCTCTCTGCCCCTCCTCGCAACTCTGAGGAGGCATAAACATTTTTCTCGACAGTTTCATTGACGTTCATAATGAAGGATGAGTATAATGTTTCTTTCACCCACATTTGGTAGTCAGCATGTATGAGGTATCACCAGGTGTGAAGAGAAAACTTAGCATCTCGTCCTGTAGATCATTGGTGCTTGTAACCCACACGAGGCGCCTACAGTTAGGGAAGGAGGGAGGGATGAGGTGAAAAGGGGTAATCCAGTTTCAGATTTAAATTCTCCGTGGTACGACGAAGATCCGGCTCACCTCCCACTTGCAGGAATGCACACTGCACTACGGGGCCTGAGATTTGCAAGACTGCTCCGATCTGGGGGACGGAGGTTAAGAGAGACTCCTTTTTCCCTGCCATGCGACGTCGACACTGGGGTAGGACAGATGAAGTGAAATGAGAAGTAAACTTGTGTGACAGGAGATTAGGAAGATGTAATTAGCTTAATACCAGTGGAGAGTCCCAAAAAATAAACCATGGTTCATGAAGACGGGTCTTCAGGTGGTAGGGCAAGTAATACTTAGTAGATATGTGCTGAAGAAGAACAGTTGAAAATATCAGTGCAGGAACGGCCAAATACAGCAATAAGTAACTTATTAAATATACCAATGGAAACGTAAAAGCTATGTTAACTGTTTAAGTCAGTCTTGTGAACGTTAACAGGTAAAGAAAGCAAAATTCAGTACGAAACGTTTAAACAGCTTCTTAAAAATTAAAGAATTCATTCAATATATCTACATGTAGTTAACGTATACAGTTTTGTGTGTAGTAATATAAACAAACTTCTGCATGTGAATTATGGAGGGGTAAAGTGTACATTACAGCGGTTGAATGACTGCATAAATGCATTTGATTAATGTATTCCCTCAACTCTAGGAAGTTCCCATCATTTGGTCTAAAACAGGCAATAAATCTCGAACCGCTGATATGTTGCACGTCCTCTTAGTCCAAGAGCTTACGAGAATGGCCCTCAGTCTATCGATTGCTCACAACTTTGTTACCACTTGAAATTCAACTCTAGGTATTGAGATAAAATATACCTTCCTAAGTAAACGCCGTTAATTCTTTAAACCAATACCTGCTAATTTTAAAAAATCTTAGAAAAATTGTAATGCTCACATATTATGGTAGGAAATAACCATTGGGTGGGGTGTGGATAATACTTCTATTACTTACATGAAGTAGGTATTGTATCTCAACAAAGGCTTGATACCACACCTGCATATACCCTAAATACATATAGGCATGCACACAGAAAACGTATGCATGCATGCTTGTGTGTATGAACAGCGTCTTATTTAATTTAAGCGTTTACCATGGATGCGTCACACATATTTTCAAGAAAATCTCCCCACTAAAATTACATATTAAACTGCGAGGGCTGTTCAATAAAGAAAGATCACTTTTTTTTTGACAACATACCTTTACTCACCCTCATAATTTTTATTTTCCTTCTCAAAATAGTCTCCCCTGAATGCCATGCACTTTTCCCAGTGTTTCTGCCAGTCTTCAAAGACATGCTGGGAACAATTTTTGAGAAATCCTTCAAAATCTCCTCCGCAGCCTTCACCACTGCTTCTGATGATCGATAATGCCTCCCAGGAAGGCATGTCTTCAAGTTAGGGAATAGAAAATAGTCACATGGGGCTAAATCTGGACTATAGGGAGGGTGAGGGATGCTCTTCACGCTGACTTTTGCAAGATATTCAGCAACAACATTGACAATATGCGGCCGCGCATTATCGTGGTGCAGCATCCAGCCTGCTTCATGGAAATGTGGTCATTTGCGCCTGATATAGACTTGCAATGTTTTCAGGACATCCCTGTAGTATTGTCCAGTTACTGATGTGTGTGCAGTTAGAACATGCTGATAAACCATTCCATGAATATCAGAGAATGAGATGACCATACCTTTCACAGCAGGAGCAACCACTTTTGTTTTTGGGGGGTTGGCGATGAAGGAGATTTCCACACTGAGCTTTGCTGTTTGCTCTCAGGATCAAAATGATGTAGCCAAGTTTCATCAGCAGTGATTACATTTGTAAGAAACTCCGGATCTTCCTCTAACGTCAACTTTAACTGCTTGTTACATCCATTGCAGAAGTAGGTAATACTGAACATGTCTTAATTTACCTGGTTCTCACAAGCGGGAACCAAGATTACGAACAATGAAACTACTACGTCGTGTTTGTTTCACATTAAGCTAACTGAATACAATGATATTGAATTTTAGTGTGAAAAATTATGACCGTAAAACAATTATGATCATTCTTTATTGAACAGCCTTCGTATATAAACATAAATAAGTAAAAGTAATTATAATAATCTCGTATGCGTTCGGAAATTAAAGTATAAAACATTCATTGAAAAGATGAACCTTACTGCGCAAAGTTAAACACCTACAGCCACTGTCAGAGTATTTGTATCGATATCACATTCTTCCTAATATAAAACAATTTTGTCATCACCTCTTCCTGACACAAAAACATCGCGAAAATAACTTGTCATCTTCATTTTACGGTTATAAACAGGACTGAACAGGTTATGTAAACCTTAAAAGCCTGATTTTTGCAATAGTGACTCCAAAGAATTTGATAAATTAACCTAAGTTTAAGATATGTTGATTGTCAAAGTAAATATACCTCTTGAAATTTTTGGGAATAGCATTTGAAGTCTACTTTATTACAAATGAGTTTTGACAAGCTGATAAACCATTAAGATAGAAAAAAAAATCTTACACAAAGTATGCATGGCATACATATGGCTTTGGTGTAGCTGTTTCCGAGATAATCCTTATTCGTTAACATTTATTTATTCATTTATTAGTTTACTTCAAATAGGAAGTAAGTCATTATTCGTTTCTATTTTCTCTACTAATTACGTACAATAAATAATCATTGTGTTCCACCACGAACTTCATACTGAGATTTCAACGAAATATTTATTTTGAGACTGCGCATCAAATAAACATTTGAGAAACAGATCGCGTCTATATGTTTGCGTCTGTCAGCCTAAATGGCATAACCAAAAGCTAAAGTTTGGCCCGCCTCGGTAGCGTGGTGGTAGCATGTGTGCCTCAGCTTCAATAGGTCCCGTGTTCGAATCTCGGTCAGGGATAAGGTTTTTCCGGGGTTTTCCCTTATTCTGAAAGACGAATGTCGGGTAACTCTAAGCTCTATGGACCCCGGACTCATTTGAGCATCATTTCAGCCATTCCATTCATCGTCCGATATGGCTTAACTTTGGAGGACGTAAACTACAAAAAAGGAGATAAAGGTCGGTTACATGCCATGTCGGTTACATGTTCAAAGTGATGATATGATGATTTTCAAGAAACCTCCCTATATCAAACTATCCTTTATATACAATAAATGTTGAAGATTTTCCTTCCTCAAATTCGGTTCTAGCAACTTTGATTAAAATTCCATACGCAAGATATTTTCGTAATATTTTAATATCTTTTGCATATCCTCAAAAGCATATTTCGAATTTTTTGTAATATCTTTTGAAGTTCCCTTTATTATGAATGACTTTTGAATAATTTTTAAACCGTAAGGGACAGAAAAGCTCTTTATACAAAAAAGCAGACCTCGTTAAAGCACACAATGTGCCACCAAAATGTTTCTGGAATTAAATATTGTTAAAATATTTCTTCTCAATTGGTTTGGTTATCTGAAATACTTATAATATGAAATGGTTTTTGCTTTTCTTATATCTTGCTATGTAAAGAAAACAGGATCGTTAGGCATCTCATACTGAAGATCGAATAATATACTTGACTTCAGGCCTATGGTATTTCCATATCGTCCTTGAATCTACAATTTCTGCAAAATGGTATCTCGATTATAATGAGGAGAAAAGGAATAATTTTGTAAGAAATATTGTACAAGACTAGAACATGTCAAGTAAGTGCAATATATCAGGTTTTTTAAAATTTAGCAGAAAATTTTAATCTAATCTGCGTTTAATTCAGAGACACATCTAAACGACTACATTGAGAAACCTTATCTTTCACAGATTTTTATATTTATATATTTCACAGATGTTCGGAAAGAGAGCTTTTCTCTCTCAGGTTAAAAATTAACCTGACTGATAAGATCAGATCAGAGTGGAATGTGATATAAAATTGTTGCTGCCTTGTGCGTATTGAGTTTGCTCGCATCGACTAATTTGTGAAATGTTTGCTATTGAATAAAACCAACTAAACAGGCAATGTGCTGATGAAGTTACAAAGAAAAAGGTTTTGCTTTAAAACGAATTATATCAGATATTCCTATTGATATTTCAAACGCCTATCGAACCTTTAATCGAGAACAACTTTTATGCTTAATTAACAGATTATGAAAAGGCAATGGGACATAATAAATAATTTTGTTTAATCTTTTGATAAATTACACTAATTACTAAACTGGTTTATAGATATTTAAATACTTAATAAAATTATTTATTAATAATGCGTTTAATAACGAAGATATTATGGACATTAACCTCGAAGAGGTTTAACTTTGTACACGTCTCATTATCCGTGGTTCAAATCCCAGCATGGCATTGAACTTTCACTCAATCTATCCAAAAGAAAATATAGAGTGATAGCGTACAGGAAGGGAAAACCAAAATTCTTTTGTCATTTTGGGTCGGACATAAGCTTGGTATAGTGCCCTGTGCCTTTAAATTTAAGGTTTTATGTTCTACTGGCAGATGTCTCTTACTTGAAGATGCTATTAATCACATCTATTCCCGGTTGTCCAGCGTAGTTTAGAGGTAACATGCAGGTTTCTGGTTTCCCACGTCACGGGTTTAAATCTGGAGTAGGGTGACCGAGTATTAGGGCGTAAATACCCTTGGCATGGTTTCCTTCAAAAGAGAAATAAAACCGTGATCTCGGATTGTAAATTTATGGATTAAAACCTCAAAACTAACAGAAAGACCTCTGAGCAAAATTAAGCAGTCTCTCACGCCCAGTATAGAAAGACGTTCATAAATTTAAGAAAATTCAAAAACGTCTATCCTCTAGTGACTGTTTTCTGAGGAGTGACTAATGGGGAAAGCAATACAACAATCACGTCTTTGATTCTCAGCTGTATTTTACTCCAACTGCAAAATGAATATCTGAAAGTCGATAATTAAATCGCTTTCCTTAAGGCAAGCCAGCTCCTTTTATCTTATCAACGTTAAATTTAGCAACGATGGTGCACTTTTTCTATACAGATTCTATTTCTATTAACTTTACGTATGTATATGCAGTAAGTAGAGGAGTTTTGTATTCGCTTGCCTCGGTAGCGTAGATGGTAGCGTGTCTGCCTCACGTTCAACAGGTCCCGAGTTCGAATATCGGTCAGGGTGAGTTACCTGGATAAGTTTTTTTCGGGGTTTTCCCTTATCTCCAATGACTAATGTCGGGTAACTCTAAGCTCTATGGATCCTGGTCTCATTTGAACATTGTTTCACCCATTCTATTCATCGTTCGATATGACTTAACGCTGGAGGACGTAAATTTAAAAAATGGTATTCCACCCAAAATTTCAACACCGCGATTTCACCAGAAATGCTCGTTTTGAGATTTGCTGAGCAACTACAACAACAATAGTAATAATAATAATAATAATAATAATAATAATAATAATAATAATAATAATAATAATAATAATAATAATAATAATAATAATAATAATAATAATAATAATAATAATAATAATAATAATAATAATAATAATAATAATAATAATAATAATAATAATAATAATAATAATAATAATAATAATAATAATAATAATAATAATAATAATAATAATAATAATAATAATAATAATAATAATAATAATAATAATAATAATAATAATAATAATAATAATAATAATAATAATAATAATAATAATAATAATAATAATAATAATAATAATAATAATAATAATAATAATAATAATAATAATAATAATAATAATAATAATAATAATAATAATAATAATAATAATAATAATAATAATAATAATAATAATCATCATCATCATCATCATCATCATAATAATCATAATAATAAATCTGTATCTCCCTATCTGTCTTTTTGTTTATCACATGTCAAAAACGCAAAGTTGTTTAAATAACAAGCTAGGTACTTAAATTAAGCATCTTACAAATGTATGATACATATTTAAAAGAATTCCCATACCACTGCCCTTTACGTGGAAAACGTTCAGAAATTTTCATTTAATCAATGGCTCCATGATTTTCATTACACTTCTATATATTTAAGATATTTTAGTAATAAATAAAATGCAAATCTCTTAAATTCTCTGGGAATAGCCTCTGAAATGCTCTTGATTCTGAAACACCGTTGTTTTTTTATGATTAGTAGGGCTCCGAAGTTTAGTCAAAATTTCGTGAAGTTGGTATAGATCGTCAACTGAGTTAGTTATCTACTCGTGCTATTGGTAAATAGAGAAACAGAGATGAAAATGTGCCTTCAGCGTCTAACGTTTTTGTGATGATCTGTGCAACATGAAGTAAAATATAAAATAGTTACTACAAGCCGTTTTTAGAAATACATACAGGAAAAATAGTGATCGCCGAGTTCACAATTCGCAAGAAATAACTAAAGCTTACTACGAGAACGTACTTAAGAATATTAGAAATTCCGTATCCGACAGTAGAATGAGTTTCCGTAGAGGAAGCGACATTGTATGGGAAGGACTGAGCGCTTGAACACCGAGTACACTGAAGTATATGCACACACATAATGTAGTATTGTCACAACGTATTAGCTTTTCATTTACTTTGCACATTGTAAATATAAATGATTCTTTTGTTTATATTCATATATATGGAAAACATAAGTTTCTTTTGTATAATTTATGAATAAATGTGCAACTTTTTCAATGACACTGTGTCCGTCGTGTGACTACGTTGATAGATTACCACCGCCCGTGACCTTGGTTGTATGAGTACGTGCGCGACTGCACTCAACCCCCTCCCCTGTGTTTACGAGACGCAGGCAGCGTCACTACTAACCTGCTGTAGTGTTTTGTTTTTTCCTAACTTGCCGGCCCTACTGATTAGTAAACCTATAAGAGATAGACAAAATCTCACACCAAACGACTCTGGACAAACGACTCAAACTATGTCCAATACGACGTTTTGATAAATTAACCATTCGCAAAATATCTCTTTCTACTGGTTTTAATTTTCCAATGCTTACATTTTTCTCAAGTTCCCATTTTTCCACTTCTTCTGGACGCACAAATAGAAGTGAATTTCAAAGTCATTACAAGGTGGTCATTTCTTAAAGCCTGTACTTCCCTATTCCCATTGAGAAAAAAAAAATAAAAAATTCCGTGGCAAAACAGCCCATGGAAGGTCATAACCTTCTCCGCCAGACCGTCGTAGCCTCAACCTCGGCCGACAACGTGAGTAGGAAATAAATGGTGAAGGTGGAAGGTGCTTAGCGGCCCAAATCCCTCCGGCCGGAGAATGGGATGTAGCCAACCTGCAAGTGCAATGGTGAGCAGAAAACCAGGAACGGGAGGGAATGGCCCAATGCCTGGTATGAGCCTCCGAAAGAAGATATCAAAGAAAGGTCAAAGTAATGTAAGAAAAGCTGATGATGGAGTAGGACTGAATGGTGCGAGAAACCGGAGGAAACCCTTCCCGTTTAGTTCACCATAAATCCCACAATGACTCGCCTCAAATCGAACCAGGGTCACCTTGTGAGAGGCGAGTAGCCTAACCAGACAGTTATGGCGCCAGATACTCCCAAAGTATTTAATAGGCTCATCTCTGCAAATGTCTATCCCAATTAACATGCAGTAGAAAGGATTTGTAGTAATAGTTGCAAGAGAGAAAACTAGAGAATGTCATGTGAGTGCGATATATCAGATCTTACAAAACATAGGAAAAACCATTGTGAACACCGTAACACACATTGCGGATACTGACCTATTTTAGTGAAAATGTTTGTTTACTGAGGTCTATTTGTGAAGAAAAATTAGGCCCTGATTTCATCATTTGTGTAAACTAAAGATTTTAAAAAATAATGATATAATATTTTGGGTAAGTTACAGAAGCTATTTATCTTCAACAGCTTCTCTTAAATGATACATTAAAGTTACTTTCGGAAATCGCGGCAAAATGGCTCACGAGATAAAATCTGTGGCCTATATTTGAGAGGTCACAGGTTCACAGGTTCCCGTAGCTGACCTTCGCTTAGCGCTTTTTCGGAGGCTTTCCGGGTCATTAAGGCCAATGTTGAGAAAGATACTTCCATTACATTCCCTGTTTCACTTTCAAGGTAGCAAGAGACAGCGACGTCACAGGTGGGCTACTCTACGGTGGTACTTTTCCTCTGGAAATACGGCGTAGTCGGCGAGGATGACCTGATTGATCAGCTGGACCTAGGTGCTGCCCTGTGTTGACCAGTACTCCTTCGGGCTGTAGAACCCACCTGCATCTGTTAGGGACGCACCGTAACTGTGGTGCCGCCTGTGGAAGTTCTGGCCGTCTGTAGGATACTTTCATTCCATACTTCCTCCCGGGCTGTGGACTGGACTAAGCTACGGACGGGATTTACACCTATACCTCTAAATGGGCACTCCTAGTAGGAAGGAAGAGGCGACAAAAGAGAGAGGATGGCTGTCCCAAACAGCCACGAGAGTGCACTTTACAGAAAAACCAGCATCCCACCCTACTGTGGTCCACAACCAGCCCCACCACACCGGTTCGGAGACCAGAAACCGTCCTACTGGAGGAGAAAGTTTTACCAAGAGAATGCCATCCTGCCATGCAACCCGAGACACACACCGACACTTCTACCCTGAAAGAGAGCACCAGATGAGAGATAAGGGGAAATGATGGCGACCCAGGAAAATCTCCGAGAAAGAAAGGTCATTGATCAAGCAGGGCGGCCACGGGAATAGAACTCGAACGAAAATGCCTGAGCCATGCCGCTCGGTTCCCGGATTCTGATGCACAATAAACCGTCGGCTGAAGTGCCGGAATTCCACCTTAATAGACAGAAATAAGAATACTTCCGGAAAAGTTAGTCTAAAGAAACATTAATCTTTGTATTTGATTCCGAGAATATGAACATTATATGCAATTTCCCGCAGCTCATAAAATATTGCTTTCCAAAGTGTTTGAGAATTTTACATTAATAATATAATTAACATTTACCATCTCACACCGTTCAATATCAGACACTTCTTGGAAGAACCATCTTTTTGTTCACATATTCAGCCTGCTGTACCTGCACATTTGTGAAGAATAGGGGATTTCACTTTCGGAGATTCCTTCTGACCACACGCTTTGGGAGGCCACCAAACGTGTTCTTCGTGAGCCAACTGTTGTTGCCGGCGCTCTCTGCAGGTGATAGGTTACAGATATTTCCACCAAGTGTGAAATGTTGGCTGATCACTTTGAGCGTGTGTTTGCTCTTCCCTTAACAGCCGATGATGAAACTATTTCAGACGTGGAAAAGGAGCTACATACCTATCGCACTCGACCCACAGTCTCACAAAGGATTTCATTTAGAAGCCCACGGGAACCATCTTCCCTGATTCGAGCCCTTCCCCTTAAGAATTCTCCTGGGCACGACTTGGTTCCTAACATTGTTATGAAGAAGCTCACCAAAAAAGCAGTTGCACACTTGTCATCCATACTCAATGGCTGTCTGCGCCTCGGCTATTTTCCTCACACCTGGAAGTTTGCCCATATAGCAGTCTTCCATAAGCCCAATAAACCCAAACATCATGTAGTATCGTTGATGTGATGGGGCATTCCCATTAGTTAAAAAAGCAAACACCTCCCCGAAAGCTATAAGTCGGTTACCGACTCTCTCCAAACTGTTTGAAAAAGTAATTCATAGCTGTCTTCTGTCTTACCTTAATCATAACCATGTTCTTCCACCTTATCAATTTGGATTTCGTCACAAATACTCCACCACCCATCAGCTTTTACGATTAACTCAGTCAATTGTCCCCGGCTTCGAGGCCCATCAGTATACCACGGCTGTTTTCCTTGATGTGGCACAGGCATTCGACAGGGTTTGGCATGATGGTTTGTGCCTTAACTCTACCACATCGGTCTTTCTAATTATTTATCACATCTAATCCACAGTTTCCTCTACGACCGCAGCTTTTCAGTACGCATTGGTGGAATGCTTTCATCCCCACGTAAGTTTACCGCAGGTGTCCCACAGGGTTCTATCTTGGCCCCAACTCTATTTAATATCTACATTTCTGATATTCCTTACTTAGCTCCGACTTCTTTGGCTCTTTTCGCTGATGACACAGTACTATATTATTCTTATGTTAATCTCCAGCACGCACAGCAAGTAGTACAGCTCTTTTAGATCACCCAACTGATTGGTTCAGCACTTGGTGGATCTCTTTGAACCCTCAGAAAACCGAGGCTTTCACTCTTCGCCGATACACTCCACTTCCTCCGTTGTGTCTCTACAGGAACAATGTCCCTTGGCTCCCCACTAAAACTCCCGTTAAAAACCTTGGAGTGCTTTTGGACTCTCGACTGACCTGGCGTGCTCACATCGATCGTCTTATATCACTCGCCTCCGGGCGGCTTTCAAAGCTCTCACCTCTGTCACATCGCCGTTCCAGCCTCGGCCTACAGCCTTCATTGTTACTTTACACATCACTCGTTCGTCCGCTTATTACTTATGCCTGCCAGGTGTGGGAGCCGCACATACATGTCATCTGCGTCGTCTTCAGGTTATACAGAATCGCTTAATGCGCATTGCTACCAACCCTCCATGGTTCATCCGTAATCAGAAGCTCCATCACGAACTACGACTCTTACCTCTTCACGACTACATTCGCAGGATCGCCCGTCGTTTATTTCCCAAGCTGCAAGAAGTTCCAGGAGCAATGCATTATAGCATCGGCATCCGCACGATCCAACCCTCACGCTTACAGAGGAGACTACCACAGGACCTGCTTCTGAGTGATACATCTGATTCCAGTGCTTCTAGTGCTTGATATCTGTCTTACATCTCCAATATTGACATAATTCCTCAGAGAGTATTATTGGAGTTCTAACTTATATGTAGTTAGGGAACGGCCTGTCAGCCTACCCCTGAGTGTTATTGTTCTGCAATTTATTGTTCTCCAACCTTCTTTTCACTCTGATCTGTAAAGCACTGTACTGCTGATCCATCAATAAAAAAATATAAAAAAAACTTTCAGAGATAAATTATACTTGGTACTACCAACATGTGTTCTGGAAAATTACGTCAAGGCGTAAGAAGTTACATAAAACAACTTACAGGTGGTAAACAACACAAATAAAATATTTTTTGTGATTCTGTTTACTCAGGACTGCCACACACACCTTCAATAGAATAGTTAACATACAAAATGTTCTCCAAAATGCACATTCAACTCGTAATATTTTTAGTGTATCTTTCAACATAATTCCAACTAGAGGAAACATACTCACAAAGTGAATTGCAGTGTACATTATCGTTTTAAATATTTTACTGTATTAATAAGATATTTCTGATAAATTAAATGTCAAAATAACCAGAAAAGTGGCTTCAATTTTAAGCAAATAAAGTCCCTTCATGTCCCTTCATGCTTTTCATCTATTCTTTGTATTCATGATTATTTTTGTGTCACTTGTAAAACTCTTAGTGGAAAGCTAAGATCATTGTAGTCCTACACTATCTTCTTCAACCTTCGTCTCAGAAACTATCATAGATTCAACCTCAGGATGCTAAGAAATCGGAGTATCTTGTGGGCAAAGAGAGTTAGCTTTTATTTTTAAAATTCCATGACGCATACATTCCGCCAATTAAGTTTTGTTTTTGTTTTGTTCCTTCCCTCTTCCCTCTTGATATTGAAATGAATTTTTATTAGTGTTAAGAGATTTTTATATTACTTTATCAATCTATTACTTTATCAATCATTGAATAGGTTAGATCAAGTTTAGGATGCATATTAAAAGAAACATATTTATATATTATAATTCATTAGAAAATAAAAGATAAATTATAAGGATAATATAAATATTAAATAACAATAAAAATACTAAACAAAAACTAAAAAGAAAGTACATAAATGAGCATTGTTTTGAAAGCAGTGGTAGGCTAACGGACATATTTGAATATAGCATCAGAATCGTTGGTAGAGGCACGTCAAATCACTTCGAGTTTAGCCGGCACACAGAGAGGACAGATGTAGCGTTTCCGCCTCGTAAATTTACAAAGAAATCTACAAGGTATGAGAATATTTGTTTTAATATGAGTTCATTAATAGTATGTGCGTGATCAGCATATTGCCAGTAATTAATATTGAGTTTTATAGCAGTAAAACTTGATTAAAATGTCAATTCTGTGACTTTCTTAATAACACCTACGCCTATCCTGGAGATTACTTCTCATAGCTCTGTCGAGCAAGACTGGTAATAAATACTGACACTGCTGAGATCTTAGAAATAATTATCGACGGCGATCGCACGTAGAGGCGGCATCACTTTTGTACCTAAAACGAAATACATGCGTAAATAATGTTCTTTATTAACATTATGTGAATATAAAAACATTTTATAGGAATAACTTTCAGAAGTTTATAAAATTAAATGTAAAGCAGTATTAAAGATCACGTGAATGTAAAATTTCATCATATTTTATTTTTATTCTAATTTATAAGGTTTTTGCATATTATAGTGCAGCCCTGCTGCAGCTATTGAAAAATCTAAACTTCAATAAAAGTATGATTTCGCACCAAAAGTAAGTCAACTGATACCCTCAAATTTTATCGCGGTTCTGGTAACGTACCATATTATATATGTATTAAAAAGAGACAGGAGGCAACATTGTCTTCTATTAACATGAACAGATATGTCGAAAACATCGAATACACATTTCATTCTTGTGGAGGTATAGACACGTCACGTCATTCTGCTTTCCTGACTAGACATTTTCTTGTTTGCTGACAGGTAGCACCAGTCACATCTGAAGCTTCACTTTGTAACTCCGCCATAATGAATGGTATGTACATAGTTATTTCTTTTCGCCTCCAAATTTAAAAGTTTAAGTAGTTTGGAATAGAAATTTAAACTGAAACTGAATATGTATTTATGCATTCTCTTTAACTTGTGTTATATTAGAGCCTTCTGCTGCTTTGAAAAAGTTGAAAATTGTAACATTTATGTGGAAAAAAGAATTCGGACACTCTCTTGAAAATTAAATTTGAATTCGAAACCGTTCTGTCCAAAACTTAATAAGGAATTAGCATAGCACTATCCTTAATGACAGCTTTCAGTTCTGTATATTTACTTTCAATCACTTGATGGAAAGTTTCTTAGTATGGTCGTCTCTTCCTTTTACTCATGGAGCTCCGTAAGGGGAAGAAGTTTGCATGTAGTTCGGTGTGCCATAGAACTAAGTCGCATCTCTGAACATCCAAAATTTCTGAATGTCATCAAGCCAGTCTATTAGAAGGGTACCATTGACTTTAAACTACTCTCATATACCGCTTGCAGTATGAGCGGGTGCTCAATGGCAATGGAAAGAAAATGGAAAAAGGCAATGCTCATCCCTGAAATAGTCTTCCATAATAGGCAGCATGGTGATGGTTAAAATGTCAACACAAACCTTTGTCATTTACAGTATATGGAAACTAAGTCTCCTCCAGAAGATATGCCGTAAACACTACCTTCCAAGACCTTCACAGTTGGCACAGCATAGGCTATTGCACACACCAAACGATCGCCATACTTAAACGCACCCTCAGATCGCCGGTCCTGATTCATCACTTTACGCAAAGGTTTTCCACTGTTCTGTGGTCTAGTTTCGTCTTTCATCACAACCAGACGAGGCGCAGTTTGACATGAAACGTGCAATGTATGGCTTATAAGTAGCTGCTCAGCCGTGGAAACGAAATTTACATCCATCACTTCCAACACTCGTGGTGCTTAGAGTGGAACCTGATGCACTAAAAGAATTCCTGAGTAATGAGCTTTATAGATGAGTGACGTTTACCCCATACACTCCACGGTCTGTGAAGATCAACTTGGAGTATCAGTCAACGTTTCTGGATTATGCATTCTCCTTTTACTTCCCTATAACAAAAGATCCTGGGATGATCAGGAGGAAAGAAAGCTCTCGCACAAACTTATGGTACCAATAGCGTCCAAACAACTCACCCCGTTGACTGTTCGTGAGTTCCTCAAGGTTAGTGGTCTGTTGAGAACTGAGATTAGTATCTGCCCAGACAGGATATATCTCTCTGAACAAAATTATGAGAAACCATGGCTTTCAAGAATGCAGATAACTCGTTCAATAGTGTTTATGGTGCTAACACTCATTACGTACTGCTTCATTACACACTTGGTATATGTATGTGTGCAAGGAAATAAGTAATGGTACACGGCTGTGAAGTTTTATGGTAATGTCATATTATCCATCTTCTTGGATTCTAGCTTTATATCTTAAACTATTGTTTTCCTCTAGTTTTCCATGTTCGATAACATTCCCTATCAATTAAAGTCCCTTAAAATATGCTGAGGGACTTGTGTTTTTATATAATTACATTATAATGAATGAATTAAGTTCAAATTATTCTTAGCCAGGGTTTAGTGATATACTCCTTTTTTAGCGATTCAATAATGATTCAATGACCGTCGGTATTCATTGCTAAGCACTGATGTTTGTAATTCACTGAAATATAATTTTGGATGTTAAATAGATCGTTTATGTTGCAGTACTTCGGATGAGACAAAACTCCTAAGCGATATAAGATTTTATCTAATTATAAAAGCGAGAGCAAACTACTTCGGTGGAATTTAATTGAGCTCTTCATTGCTTCAAAATAAACGTAATGCAATTAACCGTTGTTTAAAATGCGATTGTTTAGAGAGATGCACGGATCCTTCAAACAATAAATAATCTACCTTAATTCAATTACACTGCAATCCATCTTAGATGCATACATTTTCATCGAATAGATGGACTTCCATTCATCAATGATGACCAAATATCAGATTCAAACATTTAATGGAGTGCTCGATATAGCAATAAACTTATCACTAGAAATAATGATGCAATTACTTGCCCGCGCAAACAAACCCACAGTTGGTATCTGATATCATCGAAAGACTACGAGGGGATGTCATAAAGTTTTAATTATCACCCGGTAGTTTTCAGGGCCATCGTTGATCCCTCGGGATATAATGCTCAATGAGTCCTTTTGTTTTTTACAGTGAGTGCCAGAAGTGACTGAGGGGTAAGAAGGAGAAAATTGAGGTTCGTAGTGTGATCAAGTTCCTGCATTTGAAGGTAAAAACTGCCCGGGAAATCCATGATGAGATGACGACTGTTTATGTAAATGATTTTCCATCGTATGACGCTATTGTGAAGTGTAAAAGGAATTTTCAAACTGGTCACATGTCCCTGACAGATGAGCCAAGAGCTGGTAGACCGTCAATGACATACGAAGCTCTCACAGTGAAGAAAGTGGAGTGTTTAATACTGGAGACAGACGAGCAACCATCTAAATGATCATGAATGAGACATATCTTGGTTATGGGAGTGTGTGGAAAATTATTCATGACGAACTGCACATGTCTAAGCTGTCTGCACGGTGGGTTCCACGTTTGCTAACCCCTTTCCAAAAGCAAACACGGCGTGATCTTTCAAGATAGGTATTGATGCTTTTGGAACTGGATGAAGATGATTTGTTATCGTCTGATAACCATGGATGAATCCTGGATCTATCAGCATGATCCAGAGACAAAAATCATGAGCATGGAATGGAAACATGCCGATTCCCCCTCCCAAAAAGGCAAAGGTGCAAAAGACACCTGGGAAGGTCATGCTTTCAGTTTTATGGGACAATCGTGGAGTCATCCTTACAGATTATCTTGCCAACGATCAAACCATCACTGGCAGATACTACTGCAATCTTCTGGGTAAGTTACGAGCAGCTTTGATTAAGAAACGACGTGGTGTGCTCTCCAAAGGTATTCGTCTTCTGGCTGACAATGCACTAGCTCATTCATCTCAAGTTACGGTTGACAAAACAAGGGAATGCGGCTTTCAGACCTTACAGCATCCGCCTTATTCGCCCGATCTCGCACCAAGTGACTTTTTCTTTTTCCCGGAAATGAGGAATCCGTTGCGTGGTCGCCGATTTCACAACACGAATGACGTCATTAATGAAGTGGAAGAGTGGTTAAAAGCGAATTCTTTAGACTTCTAAAATGAAGGTATTCGGAAAGTCAAGAAACGCTAGGAAAAATGTGTAAGTCTGAATGTTTACTACGTATAGAAGAACTAACAAGCATATATCAACACAAACCTTATCTGTAACTTGTATTCTCTTAGAAGGAGATATTTCGATTGTATCTGTGAACACGCATTCTGTTGTTAAAAATTCAATACAAAGACAAAACCATGGTTGTTTTGATTCATGTTTGTAATGGTCTATTCCTATAATTTAAAAAACTCTTATGAATCAGAATATATCTTATATTGCTTTAGACCTATTCCTGGCTCAAAAATGTAATAAACAGAGCAAAGCCATTCATTGTCTGAGAATATTTCGTTCGAAAGTAAGGAACTTACTTATACAGGATGCGTATTAGACAGAGTATGACTGTGAAAAGGTATGTTACAGCATATGAGAAGGGAGGTAATTTTAATTCAGCTAATCGAGCCAAAATCAAAAGGTTGCAAGCAGAAAATGAAAAATGTTGATTGAAATAACTTTCTGTTGAAATGGATGTTAACAGATATGTATCGATCCATTTTATCGCTATAATGTCCGGTACCGCGCTATGCGACTCGTGTCACTCTGCATCTTTGTTAATTTCCTTTTCCATTTTTTTTCTTTCTTCCCCCGTTTTCGCGGAAACCATCTCAAAGTTTCCATTTAAAAATCCACTTACTACGATAAGGTCAATGTAAAAGTTAGGTGTTAGCTTTAACTGTAACATTCGTAAACAAGTGAAGGGATAAATAAATATGACTCCTGGTATAATATACTTGCATTACCTTGCCTAGCTCAAGGTGGACGGCGCTTATCCATATGATCTTGAGCAACATGTTCTCTAATAGAAAAGCTACAGCTGTTTCGACATGAAGGCCTAAGTACTTCCTTATCAGCAAAATGCAATAAATGATCATGTAGACACAGCAACGTGACATCTGTACATCTGAATGCCACATTGCATAGCTTCTTTAAGAACAGCAAAGTGAGGTGTGTTCATAGATCTCACTACAATATTCTAACAGCAAAAGCTTTATTTATTTATATTCATTTATCCATAAATGAATATCCCCCTTGGGTGACACATTGCAGAATGTTGAATGTTACATTTGCTTTTAGCGTTAAGGTGGAGTTTTCAAGATTTTAACAGGAACTCTTTGATTTACGGCATGTACACGACTAAAAGAAGAAAGTAGAGATATAATTGACCTTAACAAATTTTAGATCCTCTCGGCTCCTGAGATAATATAAGTATACAGTCAGCATTACGTCAGTATTCAGAAACGTATACCTACAATTATGATCAGTTCCCCTTCCTCCACAAGAAAAATTTGAACAAATCCCATATTAAAGCCCGACTGACAGGCTCTGTAACATTAGATTTGCTTCCAGTTCGAAGTTCACTGGAAATTTTGAA